>CAEGAE010062863.1:0-11305 GCA_903067095.1 Girardinus metallicus | reverse complement strand
GATTTTAGTACATGTGACCACTTAATGCTGCACATTCAAAGAATGACCGTTTGCAGTTCTTTATAATCCATAAAATGTTTAGAAAATCTGCTGTGCATAATAATTTGGAACGGAGCATTTTGAGGTTTTATTTCATCAAATAAAATACTGTTCTCATTGGGAGCTTTGTTCAGTAAAATTTGATTTATATTGTAATAGTTCATGACTTGAAAATTATACTGACCATCATTTGCTTTGACCGTTTAAGAAAATCTGAGAAAATATCACTTGCATAATAATTTGGAACACGGTGTATATGCTACAGTTTGTGATCATTGAAGGTCACAGTGTCTCTGTTGTGTTAATGAGTTTTTTCAATATTCGTGTAAAAAAATTTTTTCACATGCAATGAGCCGATGGAGTCTGTAGCTGACAGGTTGTTTAGAAATGAAGAAGCCATTTCCGCTTAGTGTAGAAAATATTCTACGGCCACCTAGAGTAGTCTTTAACTTCAGGGTTTTAAGTGCCACAAAACTTCTCCAATTCATACCTGGATGACTAGTCCAAATCTAAATGTAACTTCAAAAAGTGAAAGTTTCTCAGAATTGACTTAGAACCTCAGGGTCCAAGTACACTTTGTTGTCTTCAAGTGTTTGTTTTTTTAATGTTTATTTTCTTTTATAGCATTTACCTTCTTGCTGCATAATTGTGAAATCACTAGATATGGTCTCTGTATACTAGAGAAGTTCCTGAGGTGGAAAACACCTGGATGATAGTCAGTTATAACATTTTTTTCTTTCCAGAATGAGGACAAAGATTGTTGATCCCTATAACAAGATTGTGGGCAGAATCACTCAGCTAGCCAGACTGCAGGTAAGTTTAAACGTAATCTATCTGATTGTGATTATGTTTTACAACAGTTCTTACTCTGCCTTGGATCAAATAAATATATCAGAGGGTGTGACTACGTCAACAAAATTATGTTGAATTCTCAATGCAGTCTATCTCATAATCAAGAGACAAAACACATTGATCAAATATAATTGATTAATCTAACCTTCATCTCTTTTGTGTCCTGGAGACGGGTATTCCTCAGTTCAAGTAGCTTTCTTGGCATTTGCCACACATACTTTCAGATACTGGGAATGGGCACTGAGCATAAGTATTAATCCAGGGGAAGATAGTTAAGATGTGGATGAAGACATAAAGAACAAATAGTGCTGGCCTTGGACACAGAGTGGGTAGTGCAGATTGATTGGCCCCAATTTCTTTAATTTTGGTTGATCAGTGTTTGATGTGAAACCGATCTTATCCACCCATCTTTTCTACTTCCACAAGGAGGGATGAGAATTGATAACTTATTGGTACCAATTCTATTACCGATCTCACTTATTGATTTGATTTCTTCTCATTTTCATTGAGTTGGGACATAATCTCTTTAATACAAACTATGCATCATGTTGTATTCAATTCAGACAAAATTAAAGCTGAGTTCATTTGACAATCCCTTTGTCAAATGAACAGGGTTGTCCATGTTTGCCTTTTCAGGGAGGATCTTTTAAGACTTAAGGTGTGTCCAACTGTGGAAAACACACCTTAAGTCTCTCAGATGATATTTCATTTTAGAGGAAACAGCAATCCTTTCAGATGTTATTAATTTTCACCTGTGAAAATTTACTCCTACTTGCCTTTATGACAGATGTAACTTCAAAAGGTGCTTTTAGCCTAACAAACCAGCATCATCGGAAACCAGATTCAATTTTTTTGACTATGACTTTTTGACTATTATTTATGTTAATATGTTCATTTGGACTCCATGACTTTTTTACTCAGTATGCTATCCAGCGGTGTCCCACAGAGTGTGCGCTTTTACAAGGTTTTTTTGCATGTGATTTTGGAAACTGATGAGACGAGAGTAGATGCTGATGGTTGTGGGCAGGAAGGATCTTCTGTACCAGTCAGTACTACAATGAACGTGTAGAAGCCTCTGTCTCTCTTTCATGACAGTCTCATGAAGAGGATGCTCAGGGTTGTCCATAATTTTCTTGACTTTATAAATAATCCTTTTTTGCACAATAATCTGCTTGTATGACTGTGTAGGAATATAAATGTATGGACAGTGAAAGATGTATGGGGAAGAAGGGCAGGTGTTTTTTTTTTCTATTTGATAATCTTTTTTTTTTTGCTTGTTTTATATATTGTGGGCAAGATGAGGGTTTTGCTAAGCATCAAGCTGTTCGGTGCTGCTTGGTCAGAACACTGAGGTACTGTTTACCTGTTTGTGCAGTCAAGAAGGAATCATGATTAAATATTGATAAAACAGTGGCTGTAAAAAGGTCAGTGTGATTCTGAGGGCACTCTCTGGAGCCCCTGGCCTTATGTAATAGTAATCACTTTCAGCGTCTCACACTAGAGCTTTAAGTTTGAATAGAATGAGGATTTCTATGTATTAGTGAGGAATCTTGTCAGGATTTTGATTTTCAGCTTTCCCTTTGATAACAATAAATCTTTGTCTAACACTTTCTCTGCTTTGTTCTTACTATATGTCAGTCCATATGTACATTCATCCATTTAGCAATTGTCTATGTCCTTGTTGGGTTGTGAGGTTTCTGTTAGTTATCTTTAGTTGTCACTGGGTAACGGCAGCACAGAGACATGGGGCAGGTAACAATGCACACACTCATAGTTAAGATCTACTTAGAGCTACTTAACTCAGCTGTCATATTTTTGGACTGTGAAAGGAAACTGAAACACCTGGAGGGGAACCTAGACTTAGACTTATTTTATTGTCATTTTGCCAATTGGATGAACAGACCATGGAGAAGATGGGTGGAACTGGAGAGGATCTGGTTAGCTCTGGCTAAGCAGTGTCTGTGTGCAATCTTCTGGATGGGGGGGCGTGGAGTCCCAATAATCCTTTCCGCTGTCTTCACCACTCTTCACAGAGACTTCCAGTCTGAGGCCTTGCAGCTTCCAGGTCAGTTGGAGATACTGCTGGTAAGCGGGTTCTCAATGGTTCCCCTGTAGAAAGTGGAGAGGATGGGAGTCTCTGTCATTGCCCACATGAGCGTTGAAGTCCCCCAGTAGAACAAGCGAGTCCCCAGTAGAGGCATACTCCAGTACCCCCTCTCAGGACTCCAAAAAGAGTGGGTAATCTGAACTGTTTGGCGCATAAGCACCAACAACAGTCAGAACCACTGAACGAGAGGCTACCCTCTCGTTCAGTGGGGTAAACCTCAATGTACAGGCACCAAGATGGGGGCAACGATGCCACTCCTGCCCGGCGCCTCTCACCATGGGCAACTCCAGAGTGGAAGTATGTCCAACCATTCCCCACTAGAGAGGTGACATTCCACGTCCCAAGAGCCAACTTCTGCAACTGAGGATCGGATCGCCATGGTCCCCGACCTCGGCCACCACCCATCCCACATTGCACCCGACACCTTTGGCCCCTTCTGCAGGTGGTGAGCCCTTGGGAAAGGGGACCCATTTTGCGTCTGTGGGCTGAGCCTGGCCGGGCCCCATGGGTAAAAGCCTGGCCACCAGGCGCTTGCCAGCATGCCCCACCTCCAGACCTGGCTCCAGGGTGGGGTCCCGGTGACCCGAGTCTGGGCAAGAGAACACAGTTTCCAAAAAAGTCTTCTTCATCATAAGGGGTCTTCGGGCTGCGCTTTGTCTGGTTCCTCCTCTAGGACCAGTCTGCCTCAGGAGACCCTACCAGGGGCACCAAGACTCCGACAGCATAGCTCCTAAGATCACTCCACCACGATAAGGTGGCAGCCCACAGAGACGATATGCCAAGTTGAAATGACAAATTATAAATATGTGCTAGTAGTTTTGATATTGCCTCAGTTACTTTCTTAGCCAAAAACAAATCTATTCCATTACAATCTGTAGATGTTTTATCACTATATTTTTTTACTATATTTATAATTTCATTTTCATTTTATAAGAAGCTGTGACATTTCAGTTTAACTTTGTGAGCAGTGTTCTGCACCAATTTCTTATAGTCTTTTGGTGGGATTTTTGCATTAAATGAACATTTTCACTCCTCTTCTTTTTCTATGCACGTTTTGCAGACTTTTATTTTCTTCTGCTGCTTTTGTCTATTTCTTAAATTTCTGTAAAACTTCTGCAGTTGACTTGAAATGCTTCTGCAATTTTCACAAAAAAAATCAGCTTACAGCATTCACACTACATTTTCACAGGAAATGCAAATTTTTCTAGTTTTGATTTATTCTTCTTTGTAGAATTTTGTTTATAATTATTCTGGTTCACACATCATGTTATGACAATTATTCCCTTTGGTTCTGGATTCTGTACAGTTGAAAGTATTTTTGCTTTTACTGTTTTATTTATGGACAGTTGTTACAACATGACACGTGAACTATGACCCTTAATCCAAGAGCAGATGGAAAGGAGGCTTCATGGAAGCAGAGCAGGACCAAATAGTAGTGAGAGATGGAGAAAGGTCAAACCATTTGTATAGTTTTGGCTTGGATATGTTATAGCAAAAATAAATTTTTCTTTGGCATATAAAGTATTTTTGAATTGAACTGAAGACCTGCAGATGAGACAGCCGGGGCTGAATACAAATGCACACCACACTGAAGTTATTTGTAAAGAAAAATGTTTGAAACCATGCATCATTTTTATAATTTGCCAGTATATATATTCTTCTTATTGATAAATGTTAAACTGACCAAAATGTGCAAACACGTTTGCAGTATTTATATGAATACCCTTGGTCCCTATTTACATAGGTAATTATATCTGTTGACTCCAGCTCACAGCATGTCTTTCTGTGCTCCAGGTGGCCTGTGACCTGCTGCGGAGGATCATACGCATCCTGTACCTGAGCAAGAGGCTGCAGGGCCAGCTGCAGGGTGGGAGCAGGGAGATCACTAAGGCTGCTCAGAGCATCAGTGAACTGGGTAAGGCCTTTTCTTTATTTGTTTTTACACTTCATTTCTGTCAGGCAGCAGTGTGTGATTTTCAAATCTACAGAAAAGCCTTTAGGCTTAAGGTGCAGTATGTAACTTTTGTAACAAAAATATTATTTTACATAATGTTCACACATCTATTGTGGATTTTGGCCAATAAGCTGGGCAAAGCATAGCAGCTGGTGTCAGCCTTTTGAAGAGCTTGCAGCCTTCTCTCAGGTCACCAGTTGCAGAACCTGTGATGATAGAGGTCTGGTTTGTATCCTGTAATAAAATCCTATCTAGAGTAGGTGTCATGCTTTATCATGCACTCCCTTCACCAGCCACCATTTGGTTTTCAACAAGCTGGCTGCCTGCCCAGCATGTTGCACCTTGGAGCAGCTTTATGGTAGGTTGCTGCTGGACTCAGCAACCTACCATACAGCATGAGTTCTTTCACAGCCTAAGCAGGTCCGCCATCTTAACTTGTGGCCAGTACACCATGCTCTGATCTAATGCATTCTTTTACTTGTGCTTGTGGTATATTTAATCAGAAGTTTTTGTTGCAAACATTTGTGAAGTTTTATCTTCATTTGTTCATGGTTATCATTAGAATATTTGATAGACTTTGTTTAGCCAAACTTTAAAATATCTGCTTATATTCAATCAGCCTCTGATAATCATTACACGGTGTTCCAAATTATTATGCAAGTGATATTTTCTCAGATTTTCTTAAATGGTCAATGCAAATGATGGTCATTATAATTTTCAAGTCATAAACTATTACAATATAAATCAAATTTTACTGAACAAAGCTCCCAATGAGAACAGTATTAAAAAAAAAAAGATAAAAAACTCAAAATGCACTGTTCCAAATTATTATGCACAGATTTTGCTTTCTAAACATTTTATGGATTATAAAAACTTGTGAGCTCTGGTTAGTGACCCAATAGTAGGTTGATGCACAACAAGCCTCTGGAGGATCCTCCACCTGGAGGTTCCAGAGGTTCCAGCAGCTTCAAATAACAGTTTGCTGGGTTGTAAGGGCATTTTAGCAGTTGCTATCTTAATCTGATGAATTTGTCTAACAGAAACCTTCCTCATTATGCCTTGATCTGCACAAACCATCTTTGTTCTGAATCAGCCACAAATCTCATCACAGTACGATGATAACGCTTCAGTTTTTGTTAAATATCTAATGTTTTCATACCTTGTCATACGGCTCTACACTATCTGATGATTTTCGGCAGCAGAGATCCTTTTTCTTTCCAATATTGCTTGAAACCTGAGGCCTGATTAATAATGTGAAACATCCTTCTTAAGTAGATTTCCTTTAATTGAGCTCACCAAACTAATCAACCAGCTCTCTGAAATTTATTATAGTGATTCAAAGAGCTCTGACACACAATATCATCAATAAATTTAATAGCACAACAAAAAATGTTATCTTTATGACACTTAAACTCAATTTGCATAATTATTTGGAACACGGTGTAGAAAGCTGTGTGCATGACAGTATGTGTGAGGTTGTGCTCTAGACCACAGAAGCACTTTGATTCTCCTTAAAATTGAAAAAGTGAGAAAAATAAATATTTGAACACCCTGCGACTTTGCACATTCTCCCGCTTAGAAATTATGGAGGGGTCAGAAATTTTTATCTTAGGTGCATGTCCACTGTGCCAGTCATAATCTAAAACAAAAATCCGGAAATTGTGGTGTATGAGTTTTTAAAAATAATTTATTTGTGTGTTACTGATCCACATAAGTATTTGAACACCTGTGGAAAATCAATGTTAATATTTGGTACTGTAGCCTTTGTTTGCAATTACTAAGGTCAGTCGTTTCCTGTAGTTTTTCAACAGGTTTGCACACACTGCAGCAGGAATTTTGGCCCTTTACTCCACACAGATCTTCTCTAGATCAGCCAGGTTCCTGGGAAGTCACTGACAAACATGGAGTTTGTCTCCCTCCAAAGATTTTCTATTGGGTTTAGGTCTGGAGACTGGCTAGGCCACTCCAGAACGTTGCTCTGCTTCCTGTCGAGCCACTCCTTGCTTCAGATCATTGTCATGTTGGAAGACCCAACCACAACCCATCTTCAATGCTCTAATTGAGGGAAGGAGGTTGTTCCCCAAAATCTTGCAATACATGATCCCGGTTATCCTCTCCTTAATACAGTGCAGTTGTCCTGTCCCATATGCAGAAAAACACCCCCAAAGCATGATGTTTTTACCCCCATGCTTCACAGTAGGAGTGGTGTTTTTGGGATGGTACTCATCATTCTCTAAACATGGAGGACGTTTGGAATAAAGAGCAAAAAGTTCTATTTTGGCCTCATCTGACCACATAACTTTCTGACCACATGACTCCTCTAGATCATCCAAATGGTCATGGTCAAACTCAAGACGGGCCTGGACATGTGCTGATTTAATCAGGGGAACCTTCTGTGCCATGCATGATTTTTAAACCATGACGTCTTAGTTTATTACCCACAGTAACCTTGGAAACAGTGATGCCAGCTCTCTTCAGGTCATTGACCAGCTCCTCCCGTGTAGTTCTGGGCTTATTCCTCACCTTTCTTAGGATCATTGATATGCCACGAGGTGAGATCTTGCAAGAAGTAAGAAATCCTTGCAAGAAGATCTTGCGAGGGAGATTGACAGTTATTTTTAGCTTCTTCCATTTTCTAATAATTGCTCCAACAGTTGATCTGTTTTCACCATGCTATGGGGTGGACAGGATTCTATATCCAGCTAATGACCTCAAACAGGTGTTTTTAATTTAAAATAATAAGTGGACTAGAGGTGAACTAACAGGTCATTGAGGGCCAGAATTTTGCTGGTTGGCAGGTGTTCAAATGCTTATTTACAGCAGTAACACACAAATAAATTATTTAAAAAATCTTACATTGTGATTTCCGGATTTCTTGTTTTTGATTATGTCTCACAGTGGGGATGCGCCTAAGATGAAAATTTCAAACCCCTTCTTTATTTCTAAGTGGGAGAACTTGCAAAGTCAAAGGGTGTTCAAATAGTTATTTTCCTAATGTTCTGCTCATGCAGATGTATGTTTGTGTTCTATATAGTATATGGACTCTGTTCTTGGTCTGAACTTCTTTTCCTTGATTTACTGCATCCTTACAGCATGGTATGAAGGAAATCAGCCTATGGTTCTGCTGAGATTCTGCTGAGATGTTGAGGAAGAAAACTTTAATAATCAAAATGAACTTCTGGTCCTTTTTGAGATGCTTGTCTGCTGACAAGCATCTCATCTCATTAGTCTATTATTTTGTTTAGAACTCATGCAGCAAATACTGACATTATGGTTTAAATACAAACAACAAACAAACAAAAAAATAAAGATAGTGGGATATAAAGGAAACTGAATGACTGAAAAATATTATCCAAGCTTAATATAAAGATATCTATGCAACACTGGGAGAGACTTAGTTCAACTTTTCTGAATTTTTCTGAGGCTCCAAGTACACAAAATGTATCTGAGCTAAAAAAGTGCATTTTCCATGTGTCCCATTTAAAACAGTTCTATACCTTGTTACTGGTAACTGACCCATTCCTTAAGAGACCTTAAAGAAACAGTTGTACATGTGCCACAGTTCCTAGGGGAGTCTCTAGTAGCTATAACAAGTATCCAAACTTTCTGCATCTTGAAAAACTATCAATTACCATCTGTCAGTTTCACAATGCTTTCATATTAGGGGATCTTCCTGTAATTAGGCTCGGCTTCCCAATGTTTCAATAATTAAACAAAAATAAAAAGATAAGAACAATGCAGATGTTGTAGAGAAAGTTTTAATGCTTATTTGTCTGATGCATTGTCACTTTGAGTCACTCAGGAGGAAATGGTAGACAACTCGATCCTGACAAATACTGTGCCTTTGGGTATTTATTACAAATGGTGACAAACCAAGTGTTCTGTGACTCTTTGTCTCACACTGTATTACACTGAACAACAGGAGCTACTGATTGATACAGTTTTGCAACAATAACTTCCTTTATTTCAGTCTCTGGTAGTATACAATAAATAGCATTAAGTTAGTATAACCCATGTCTCTTTCTCAGAGAAAACCTTTAACAAGTGTTATCTCAAGTTTCATCTTATAAAGATTAAACTTTGTTCATGTCATAACAATTCCTTTATTCTCAATGATACCATCATTTTAGCATTCATTGTACATACAGTATGTCAACATGATTTTCAGCTTCATCTAAAATTTTCATCTGATCTTTTCTTCCCACTCTTTTTTCCACTATTTTCTGCTTTCTGCTCCTCATCTGTGTGTTTTAGTTCATTCACTTTTCTGTGTGCTTTCTTGACATATTTACATGAGTTCCGTCTGTCACTCTGCTTCCTCTGAGCAAAGACACTTTTGTCTGGCCTCAGTCTCCTTGAACGTGACCTTTTTGTTTCTCCTGGGGTCAATCCAGGAGTTATGGATGACCACATTGTTTGGTGTTGGTTCTGCTTCCACTACAGACACCACCCTCTTTTTCATCTTACTTCTGAGAACCTTCTGGAACTTTTGCCGAGTGAAGGCATATAGGAGAGGATGAAAGATGGTGGTTCCGTATGCCATTACCAGAAAACCAAGCCGAAGGCGTACAGTCAGGTCACTGGGACCATTACTGAGTATGATTGTGTTAAGGACAGTTATTGGGGTCCAGCACAGAAGGAATGTAGAGATGATCAGAAGAGACATCTTAAAAACTCGTTTCTGTCTTTCCCTTCTCTCTCGATGGCGCTTCACCGCTCTTCTTAGTGCAATTATGACAGATACGGATGTCCGCATGCCTAAAGGTGCATTTCCACTACCTTTGCCTGCGGTGCTGCTCTGTGAAGCTTCTGTAGACTCTGCTTGTGTGGCAGTGCTCAAAGATATGTTGTTTTTGCTCTTTTGCTTTTTCTTGGGTAAGTTGTGTTGAAAGCGCGTTCCAATGCGAATGTTAAGTGCCTGAAGGATCTTGTAGTAAGTTACCAGCATTACCACAGCTGTGAAAAAGAATATGGGGATCTGTGCTAGCAGGTGGTAGTATAAGCCTAGCTCTGAGTAATATTCATTCATCTGAGAGACTTTCGCTATTTCAGTCTGGTTTACAAGATCTGTACCAGATGTGATGAAGAAACCCACTTCCATGAATGGGACCAAAAAACTGAAAAAGGATAGAGCCCAGATGGATCCCAGCAGAGCCACAGCTCGGCCCATTGTTAGCACACGGTTTGCTGGTCGAACTGAGATATCATAACGGTCCACAGTGATGGCCAGGACATTTGCAGCAGTAGCCACACTTGCAAAAGACACACAGGCCTCATGGAAGCAGCTGATCAAGGCCGTGTCTGTTTCCAAAGGAAGTAGGATGACCACAGTTGTCAGCGGAATGCAGCCTACACACACCTGGAATAGGAAAGGAATTCATGTTACATTCTGAATATAACAGTTTTTTAACCTCAGGTTTGTTAAAAACAGTGGTACCGGAAATAACGACAAATAGTAAATGGCCTGCAATTGTATAGCGCTTTATCAAGTCCTATGACTTTTAAAGTGTCTTACACTACCATCAGTCATGCATCCATTCATGCACACTTTCACATGCTGATAGTGGTAGGTTACATTGTATCCACAGGGGCACACTGACAGAAAAGAGGTGGTTTATCGGCACCTGCAGGTGAGGTGTCTTGCCAAAGGTGTGAACAAGCAACCCACTAATTACACGACAAAATCTGACATCCTGAGCCAAAACTGCCCAATAACAGGGGCTTTGGAAGAAATAAAACTAACTGGAAAGGTTATCAGTTATATGCTAATCATTGTATTTTGCAGGTGCTCAGCTAACTGTACATAAGCAGTAAATGTTGGATAAACTAGATTCCTGTGTTACAATCAATCAGAATTGTCCACTTTTCCTGTCATTGGCCTAAGTCAGTGATCATCAGGTCTATTCTCCCCGCTCTGTTTTATTTAAAAAATATCGATAGTGTCTCTGATTAATGAATATCTGAGCGCTGCATTTGACACTGTAGTTCATCAAATTCTATTATCTAGATTAAAACATTGTGTGGGCCTGAAAGGCCCAGTATTTGAGTGGTTTAAATCTTATCTAGGAAACAGAACTTTCTCAGTTAATCTTGACCAATGTTGTTCTGGGGCTAAACCTTTAAAGTTCGGCGTCCCCCAAGGCTCAGTTTTAGGTCCCATTTTGTTTATCTTATATTTATTGCCTCTTGGTCAGATTTTTAATAAATGTAATATTTCTTTTCATTGCTTTGCGGATGACGTCCAGATTTATATGCCCCTTAAACTACAAAATGGTAAAAATGAATCTCTTCAGCTATTATTAGATTGTTTAGCTGAAGTCAAATTTTGGATGGAGCAAAACTTTCTTCACCTC
>CAEGAE010062857.1:0-20222 GCA_903067095.1 Girardinus metallicus | reverse complement strand
AGTTTTCTACTAATTGTCAACACTAGGACAACTAGATAACAAGGTTCAAGGGTTTCATGTTTCACAGGTCATTGAAAGGTTTAAATAAACAAATGTAATATGTCCATGTGCAGCGAAATTCAGTGTTTAGGTGACCAAAACACCAACTCTGTCAGATCATCGTTACAATTAGAGCAGCTGTTTAAATGAGCTAATCAACCACAGCTGTGTTCAGATGATCATTTTATAATCCCAAAATAAACATCAAGCCTGAAAACAAGAAACTGTTAAGGACTCAATGTGTTGCCTTTGTGTGGTGTTGAATCCTCATACATACAGTGGAGCTGACTGTAGTGGAGCTATGGCAACGAGTCTGCGTGTCGCTAGCCGACACGGAAAGATGTGCAACAATAGCTTAATTTTGTTTTGTTTTTTTAGTATTAGGGATTCATATTCTCTGAGGATCTTTGGTTGTTTTATTCTAATCAACGGTCTTGGATTACCTCGTGTTATAATTAAGTCACTCGTGAGGTTATTTATCAGAAGCATCTTGAGCAGCTGATTGGACGGCATGAAGAGTTCAATCAGGGGCAGCTCCACTGAAAGAGACAGAATGTGCATGTCTCGCCAAAAGCCTATTCAGATACAAGGCCTCCTTTTCAAACACCTAAAACATAAAAGGTAAGTGAAAGGCAGTTTTGTGTATGCCTGAAAACAAACAGAACATATAAAAGAAAGTAGGACTTGTTGTAAATTTCAGACCTAACCTCTAGTTCCATCCTGATCAAATGAAGTATCCTTTGTTTCAAATGTTATTATTTTATGCTAGCAAATTTCACTCCAAGATCGTTTTGGTGTAGTCAAAGTCAAGTTAAAGACCACAAATGAAAAAAAAAAAAAGGAGAGGCAAAAAAAGGAAATAACAGAGATGAATGGCTTCCAGCACAAATGTTAGTATGGTTTGTGTAATAATTATTCTTTATGATACTGTAAAACGATGTGACGTATGGGCAGCACAGGGAACCACGACTGAAAAAAACGTTTATTCCCTTTGCCTCCTCCTCACCCCCCATAAAAGGTCACAATTCTTTATTTCGTGATTAATATTTTGCCTTACCATAGAATTCTGATTCAAATTGAGTCTTTTTTTTTTTTTTTTGCAGCTCTTTCAGACCTCTTGGGCTTTACGCTTCCCGTTCACCTCGCCAGTCCTGTCTGTCGTGGCATGTGGCCTGCTGGCCTGCTGGCTCCTGACTGAAAACAGGAGAGTGACAAATGATTAAATAGGCGTTACTACTGTCAACACTCAGTGCACGGATGGATTTTTCAACAATTGTGTACTGCTCACAGACAGGTGAGCAGTACAAAATGTTCTGTTGTCATTGGAAGCTGATCTTTACAGACAACTTGTATCCCAGAGTGTGATTTTTTTTTTTCCTCAAAGAGTTCACAACAAAACTTTGCTCTGTAAAACAAAAAAAAAAATAGACATCCAGACCCGTTTCATATTGGACTGATAAAGGTCTTGAGTACTGGAAAAAAAAAAAAAAAGTTTTTAATACAATGTTTTTTGGCTGTATTGGAGTTAGCGTATTTCGCAAATCGGATGTCACTACTGCCGGAAATGACGAAGAAGACGACAGGAAGTGGTAGGAGGATAGTGGCGCACCATGTTTTTTAACGACTTATTGTGTGAACAAACTTATTCAAGTGTGATTTTAATTGCATTTCCTATTTGGTGGAAACACCACAATGGTGAAATTGTGTTTTTTCGACATTAGCAAAATATCGACAAAGTTTTATGCACATTTCTAATGGAAACAAAGCTACTTTTCACCAACAAAAGAAACAGAAGGGGCCCATATTTCTATCGATATTAGTCAAATCAGCTTCCTCTGACATTCTGTCTGCTTTAGGTTTTAGTCTCATTAATACCATAACAATGAAGAAATACAAGGCTGTAAACTTTGGAAACATTAAAAAAAAAAAACTTTGGTTTTTAAATTTAATTTACATGGAAACAACATAGAAAAAAAAACACAAGATGACACAGCTGGCACGCGATCTAAACGTGTTCAGATGGTTGCAGTAGTCATAGTAACATCTAAATGTTTACTGGGCACTTTACGTCTTAAAGTATCAATTAAACTGCAGCCACATTTCCAGCACCTGCCCCTGTTTGCCCTTATCAAAGCAACAAGGTCCTGTCAAGTTTAGGGCAGGTTTGACATGAACCAGTCAGTCCAAACAGGGGACTTCTGTGGGTTTGACGTCAAAGACACACCTACATGATTATACAAAAAAAGCTAAGTCAAATTAAAAAAAAAATTAAAATACAGAGAGGAGGCATTTGGAGATATTTGTCCCTGTGACAGAATTCCAAAACGTTTGTAGGTGACGTCCCCTCAAGGTACTTTTTGACATCAAGGAGAATTGATTTGTCAGGGTAAATTGATCAAACTGTCTCATCACTTCTTTAATGTGGCGTGTTGTAGGAAGTCAACAAAACACGGCCTAGCGCTCTCTCTCTCTTTCTCTCTCCACCAGCTCAGGTTCACTCAGGCAATACGCCGTCAATGATTTCCTCAGCTTTTGAGGTTAGAAATATCAGGTGGATTCTTCACCTAAATGACGACAATTATATGGTCGATTGAGCCAAGTTTCAATGTTTATGCTCAGAACGTCTCCTTTCTTTCAAATATAACCTGTTTAAATGCCCCACAACCGTAGCTTTATTTATCCATTCAGGCGACTGAATTAAAATCTTACTCAATATATAGATATTTATTGTAAGATTTATACCTCTAACCTGATATATGAATGTAGCTGAATGTCAACTATTCAAGGAGTAATAGTATTCCTATTTAAGCTTCAGACTCAGGAATTTCTTTTATTTCTATACAGCTCTGGCTACATTGTTTTCTACTGTAGTTGGGTAATAAAAAGCACATGTCATAACAATTGTAGTCAACTAACTCAAGTCGAATCACAAAACTATTAAATCACAATTTTTATTTAAAGTATTTGTAACTGTGACACCAGCCCTGTATTTTCTTGGTATCGGAATGAAACCAAAACTTAAATTTATATATGTAACAGTGGACAAGCAAGTAGTGCATATTTGCTAACAAATCCTGAATTTATAAGCAAAACCTTGTGAATAAAATAGCTGTATTTTTAAATGTACATAAATGCCCCTACAAAGAATAGAAATGTATCTTTTTTTTCCCAGAAGAGAGGCAAGATTTTTGGTAAGAGGCGAATTTTCTTTTTTTTTCTTTCTGTTTTTTGCCTGCTTAGCACATTTTCTCAATTTTTTTCAGTTTCCTCTTTTTCATCCTTTATTTCTCAGTGCTTTTATTTCCCGTCTTGCGGTGACAGACACGCTGCGCACTCATGTGAGGTGCAGGACATCTTCTCCAGCCCCTCCAGGTGTGAAACGTCCGTCAAGGCTCTCCGTCACACTCTGCTTTTTGAGAGCAAGTCCATGTGTAAAACGTGAGAATGATCGGGGGAGATGGGGAAGCACAGCGTACCGAATAAGAAGAACCACACCGGTCTGTCCGAATAGACGGACTCAAATTCCGCTCAAAGGTTTTGAATTGTTAATGAAAACCAAGTTTTCTTCTTTGTTTGCGAACGAGTCAAAGAAAAAGTTGCGGAGTTCCCTCCTTCCGTTAGATTTTTGTTGGAAATTTGACTTGCACACCAACTCCAAAAGCTACAGAAGACGATCAGGGCCACTAAAAAAAAAAAACTTTGGTTTAAAGATTTTTCTTTTTCTTTTAACTGATTTTCTTTCCTTGTTATGCGCTTGGCACAATGAACCATATTTTAAAGCAGTTTTTATCAAACAGCAATATAGGTCTAAAACCAGTCTCAAATTTACCCTGTGGTGTATTTTTGTAAAATCAAGACTGGATTTAAATCATGGTTAAAAGAAATAAATAAAAAAAAAACTACTTATTTTACATGTTAAAACCTTAGAAGTGGCAGACCAGCTTTTCGATGTGGGGACTGAAAAGCTTTCAGTCCAGATTTTAGGTGAAACCATCGCCTTCCTATTTGCTGCAGCATCAAGCAGCATAAATGTGCCTCCCATCTTCAGAGACTCTAGAGAGAACAGAGCCAACGTGATGTACAGCTCAGCAGAAAATGGACAATAAAAAGGGGATTTTGAAATGCCGGAAGGCAAAATGAGACTGTAGTAAAACTATTTAAGTTTAAATAAGTTGAGCAGTTATCAACTGGGAATTTTTACATTCACCTTAGGTTTTCTTGTATTTACAGCAGATCATGGCGGTTGTTTCCACTTTCAGATCCTTCAGTATGGGAGTAAAATGTTGCCACACATTTTACAGTTTTATTGTCCTACATGTTCATTCATTGAACATGCCTTGGGTTAACTCTACTAGAGAAATTACCATCCACATCACACTCAGAATACACTGCTTGTCATCGTCTGTTTCTTTTCCCTGTTTACTTTAAGTCACCTCACGTTCGTTTTCGCACGTTGCCTCGGCAACTCCGATTAAATTTAGACTTGCTGCCTTGACTTACGGTACGCTGCTGGAGCGCTGCTCCCAGGAGAGTGGAAGTAAACACACTAAATATAAAATAGAACAGTGTGACCGTGTTTGCATAACTCTTTGTCATCTGAAGAAATCGAGAACTCAAGCGCAGCACATCAGATCTACAGTTTGGTTCAATCTGCGTAATGAGCGACCTGATGGTGAGAACACAGCGTCCCAGTGAAAGTTGGATTTTAATAACTATTTCCAATTTCACAAGAATCTAATACATTGTTTGGGTTATACGCAAACAAGAAAGTAAATCCATAATGGTAAGCCGTCAAGTGTTTCATGGTCTCTTAACTTTAATGTTTATTGAATGTCAGTTAACTCGTCAACTACAGACAACTGAAAGCTTTTGAAAATAAAGCAACTAAGCAGACTGGGATTGTCTTGCTGGATATAGTGGCAGTTTTAGGATTATTTGTGAGTGTGATTAGTCCAGTTTGGCTTTCAGAGCAGTGGCGTGCACAGGGGGGGGCAGGTGCTCAAGTGGAAGAAAGGGCACCTTTTTTAATTGAAAATCCAATCATTTTCAATGTACCGATAAGTGCCGTGTGTGGGGAAACTTGCCTTATTACTATACTATAGTGATGAGAGCTGCTCCAACCACCACGCCCAAACCCTACACTTTGATGCGACACTCTGGTTCTTGATGACTAGCCTCCCTCTAACACAAAGGACCCTTCAGTCACTGATGAAGGCTAACCTCCATCTTGGCCACGTGGAAATAGAACATCCAAACTTAAAGGAAGCATGCAGAGTCCCCGCTACTGACCTACAAGACGCACAAACCTCACATTTTCAGAGCAGAATATGTTTTCTCAGCACACAAACACATTAAAAAAGGACCACACACATGCCCACACAAGCTAACGTCCAATTAGCATTCCATCAGCATTTGATATCTGAATGCGCCGTGTGCATTAACTACTTTGCTAGTTTCAGCCGTCCCTGTTTTCTACAAGGAGGGGGGTGGGGAAAAAAGGACAAACGGAACAAAAGCAACACAGCTGAGGTAATGAAACACGCGTATGACAGTCACCTTTTAAATTTCCATTTCAACTCTGACACCTGCACGTCTCTGCCAGATGAAAGGCGCAGGGCCTCGGTGTCAGAAGTGCCCTTATAGAAGAAAGAAGTCTCACACCTGAACACTGAGAGGTACTCATAACACAGCTGACCTGACTCCCGGCAGGTACAAGGATGTGAGCGTCAAAGGCTTCGTCATTTCTCACGTAGATGTGTTTGTGTGTGTGCGACACCTCTATAGCTGCTATATTTGTTTTGTTCAAAGATTATAAAAGGCTTTGCAGCATAAAACCTAGAAAACACTTTTTTTTGTGGGCAATGTTAACAAATTTGGACTGTAGAAGTCACTTGTTTGATGCTAGCCGTGTACGTTTGCTTTAAACTTTTATGAGCTAGTTAAACTATGGACATGATAGCATCAGAACTTTATTATGCTGTCTACTATTGTCAATATCAAACATGATTCTTAGCAGTGCCAACTGTTGTAGTGAAAACTACTCAACATACTAAAAGCAATAACCTAATGCTAAAAATTCCCACAATTTCAGAAGTGCTTCTCTACTGATGTCTCGTCACAGCTAGCTCTACTTAGCTAGCTGTGTGTAGCAGCTAACACCAGCTTCTACAAAACCAGACATTAAATGAAAAAAATTAAGCTTCATCTGAATTGTATTCTGTCTTCTTTGGTAACAGTGCTGCGGCTAACAATTTTTTAGCATCTCTACTAATATAATTTAAGCTAGTATATTCTTTAGCCACCATTGAGTATTGGGCTTTTACAAAACACACTGTAGACAGGAAGGTAGAGGTAAAGGTAATTTTATTTATATAGCACATTTTCAGCAACAAGGCAATATAAAGTTCTTAAGGAAGTGAATTTAATGTACATTTTTGTTTGTTTCAGGGGATTTGTCGAATTTTGGATTGATTTAATTCAATTGAGAAACAGTTTATCCCTACCCTCCTTTTCAATTCCTCTGGGTTTTGGGGTCATAGTTTAAGTATTATGTAAGCTTTTCTGCTAATTAGCTGCTCCCAGTTGTAAAATTAACCCCTTTTTGACATAGCTATGCATCATAGACAAAAAAAACAAAAAACAGCAACAGCAAAAACCCGTCCATCTGCACAGCATCCAAAAGGATAGGAAATAATTGTCCAAAAACATGCAACACCTCAACCCGAAAACGCAAAAGAAACTATGTCAGCTAGTTAAGTCATGCTAGCTTATTTGACAGCTAGCATGGAGTCAACTTCTTAACAGATGTAGCTCATGGCTTTCCAACTAAATATTTAAAACAATCTCACCTTTATGCGAGTGTTGGGTTGGGCTTTTTTGCTAATGGAAATATGTTGAAGGGGTCGAACTCATCTGTCTTGTAACCAAGGAAAAATTGGAGCAGTCTTCTTTTAGCCAGCGGTAAATGTGTGCCACTCCATACAGCTGGGAAAACTCCGGTCCTTCCGGTACCTTCTCTGACATCATATAGAAGAACTTTAAACCATAGAAATGACAGGAAAACGTGTCGTTTTGAAGCCATAACCTCTACAAAAACTTGGTTTACCCTCATCCAGGTATACTTATAATTAGCAAGGAACAATTTAAGCTTGCAGAGAAATTCTTGACCTTTTGATATGTTTCTTGTTGGCTGTTTCACCAACTATTTTATGCATTCCCAGGAATCAGACTGTGTTTATAAATCCGTTTCTAGATTGTTCTATTATCCACCCACTTAGATTTTTCTATTGCCTTCTATCCATGCTTAAGGGCAAGCCCACCATGGAGTTGACCTTCAACCTCTCTTGTCTGACTCGTTACTTTGGTGCCAGCTCCACCTCGGGGAGGCTTTTGGCAAACCTCGGTTTGCTATGTTTCTCGTTTCTACAACTCCTCAACCTCCTAGCTTCCACCTCTAGCCAGCCTCTTGAATAATTTACCGCAAGACTGTAACAAACCAAGCTGCCTCTGAGTGAGTTTCCTCCTTCGAGTCCTACACTTCTTCTTTTCTCGTACAGTGGATCAGCCATGGCAGAATATTTTAGAAAAAAGTCAGCCTCTGTTTTTCCTCTACTATCGACTACATGGGGGAATTAAACTTTAGTTTCGGAACAGCACAGCTCTGCTGCAGCTTCGTAAGAAAAGTTTCCAAAACTCACCTGTTTGACGGTGTAAAATTGCTGACAAAGAGGGACAAAATCAATGAGGTCAAATGCAGCGATGGAAATAAAACGGCAACAAGTAGAGGTAGAAGATGGTAAAAGCTATGTTACATTTCTGTATGTTTTCTGTATCTTGTTATGAATCTGTTGGAATACTTACAGGTTCATTTTTAATTCTGCTGGTGATTAGTATCAACATATTGAATTTTCAATTGACGTTTCGATACTATAATTGTCTACATTTTTTCATGACGTACAAAACTCTTTTCATATTAGTTGGGAATAGAGACAGTTTACCCTGTCCGTGTTTAAGGGCAAGCCCACGATAAAGGGCTAGTCAAAAGGTGTCAGTTTATGACACCTTTATGACTAGCCAACTAGAAACACACCAACCCTAGTTAACCAAACCCGTAACAATACAAGCAGTAAACTTACTAAAAACGATAGATTTTGTCTCCACCACAGGTATGTGGAGGAAAACAAAATTTTCTGGAACCTGGAAATCACTGTAGACTAAAATATCTTTCTGGCCACATTCTCTAAGAAGACAAAGGAAGAAACCCCCTGTGCTCTGCGATTTAAAGATTAAAATTGATCTTGAATTAATTATGGACCATTTCCAAAGCTTACCGAATTCTAAACAGGCAGATGAACATCATTCACTTCCGGAAATACTTTGATGTGCTATCACACTTTCGAGCAAACCGTTTGCATCGCAATACTTCATAAATGTTGCACCTTTTGAAGGCCTCTAGGCCCTAAATGTTGAAAAAGGTCATTTCTGAGATCAAACCGATACAAAAACTGAAAACCAAAAACACTGTCCACGAAACATACCTAGCATGAATCATTGAGAGCTACCCTGTTGTTTCACAATGTGTTTTCTTTTTTCTTTTTCTTTTTTGAACGTTGCTGTCGCAGCGGACCGAAGGAAACCCAGCAAAAGAACCTTCAAAACCGCCCTCTACTGTATTTGACTTTGAGGGTCCAGCGCGCTGCTGCTTGTCCAAGTCGGACGATCCGGTTGACGCGCAGCACCTTGGCACTCGCCCTCGGCGATGGTTGAATCACATGAGGCGCGCGATATTATGTGCCACAGCGGCACGCTGTCACCAGGACTCAAGGCTGTTAAAAGCAGATCAATTATGTCAGAAGAAATGCCTACTTCTCTCTCCCCCCGCTGTAGAGTTCTGCCTGCCAACGTGGTGTCAAGGTTCCGCCTTTTGGGTGCTCGCCTATTCAATCAGTCACTCCGAAAATGTGTTTGTGTGCTTAGTGTGCCGGGAGTCATGAAACGTCCGTGGAGCTGGCCAAGGAGAAGGCGCAATGACAGTTTGTGAACTGGACGACGGGCAAAAGCAGCGAGGGTGCAGAGAGACAGAGCTGAAAATGGGTTTTGACACCTCTATTTTTGTATTTATTTAGTTGTTTTTTTCCAGTAGCACCTTGTCCAAGCAAAAACAATGTGGTTAAAGAAAAGAGGAAAAGCTGAAGTCTTTATCGCTGTCTGACCTTGAAATGTTTAAAGCGGTAGTTCTTAAACTTTTAACTCAAGAACCACCAAGTCTTGGCCTGGTGGCGGCTAAATTAAAGTTTTTAAAACTTACAAGCTCATAAACATTAAAAGTTTTGATCTACCGGTCATGCAGTTTAAAACCAGTTAGTAAAATATGAAAGTAGATGCTTTTCCATTAACCATGAAATTGCACAAATTGAAATTACGAAAATAAATTTGCTTAATGGAAACAGTGCAATTTAAAAAAAAAAAAAAAAAACTCATGTTTTTTGGTATAAAGTTTTCGCAATAGGATGAGGTGGTTTTTCACATCACACTAGTCACGTAATCAACAACCGGATGTTACTACTGGCGAAAACTACGACGATGACAGGAAGTAGTTGGAGAATGATGGTTTGTTTTTGGTTTTTTCAGACGATGTGCAGCTGGCTCCACCAGAACTCTCACGGCATCGTGAGACACGATGTTCATAAAACATCGTGTGTCACGTGAACATGTTGAATCCACAGCTCTTCTGGAAAATTACCAACTACAATTTTCCCAAGTCGCCGCATAGGTAGCCGCTCCCAAGTATAAGTGGCTTGCCACTCCAATGCCTGTGTAAGCCGCCGACGTCGCCCCTCCTAGTTGATTAGCACTAGCGCCTTGGGTGAATTATGAACATAACTCATGTAACTGTTTACATCCATAATTTGAATGACTTATTGCGCGAACAAGCTTAAAACCGCTATTTTAATTTTGTTTCTTGTTTAATGTAAACAATGCAAAAATTGTGAGTGTGAATAAGTCCACTTTGGCTTTCAGAGCAGTGGCGTGCAAAGAGATTTTGGAATATTGTGCTTTTTTTCCCCACATTAGCAGAATATAGATAAAGAGTTGCGTGCATTTGTAATGGAAACGCGACTAATTAGAGTCACCACAGTTTACTCTAGCTATGTGGAGTTCTGAAGAGTTAGTTTGGGTTTCTGGAAGTGGGGTTCTGTGAAGGTTTTATTGGTAACAGCTCCCTTAACTGTAGCAGAAAGATGACAAAATACCATCAGCTTAATAAAAATGAAAATTAGACATCAGACAGGTGCAAAGCTAACAGCTAGTTCGACGTAGGCCTTCTGTTTTTGTTCACTTCAGAGGCTTAAAAGAAATCAAACCAAAGATGTTCATATCGCTTGGATACATGGCTATTCTACAAGATATTGACAGACTATCATTTCATAGCTGCTTATTATTAGCTTATTGTTAAACATCACAGCTAGCTGAACAGGGGCTAACGCTAAAGTCACACTTTTCTATCACTTTCGTGTAAAATAAATTTAGCTTACAGGAAGTATTTCTGACAGTCATGGTGTTGAAACTACAGATGGAATTTAAAACGTTTGAACAGACAAATTCATTTTGATGCAAACAATAATTTGGTTTTCATAAGCTAGACAGGGTCAGCTCATTTCATCTAGGAAACTAAGATTGTCCCAAAGTTCCTCTTAGACCAATACCAACTAGGCACGTAGGTGAAATTGGTTTGGAAAGTTCAGATAACATAAAAGTGATATCTGCATGTCAAACAAGCACAGCATTGTACCCTGTTGTGTCCTTCCCCTTATGCCGGTTCTCTGTCTCACTTGGTGATGAACTGCGACTCGCTTCCTATTATTGGTGTTAAAAAGTGGCCAAATAGATTTGGTTCTGTACTAGAAACTAAATGTGTGCAAAAAAATTAAAATTGACAAGATACTAAGTCAAAATAATAACACCAACAGATATACTATCACTTTAATAATCTGTATGTTGTATTTTTTTTCAGCAGCAGTAGGAATAATTATTACCTTGCCTTGGTGACCCATTATATTTTTACTCAAGGTTCATCGTACTGCGAGGGTTTAAAAACCGACCCATACCTAATGCCAACTCAGAAAATACTGACCAACAGCACTAGGACTTTATCAGTTTTTCCATTGAAAAAAAGTTAAACTAGTTGCAGTGCATGATTGTAAAAAAAAAAAAATCAATCAGTAAAAAAAAGTGGCTTAATTGTGTATCCCAGTTTGAATTTAACTCCCTATACGGATACATTTCCTCGAAGGCAACCCAAGTACCACCAGCAGCATTTGTAGCTATCACAGTTCAAGGACTTTGTGTTCAAAGAGAAAAAAAAAATAAAAATCTCCAAGTTTGTGTGCTTCCTCAACCAAGGCTCTGTGGAAGGAATAAGACGTTTGACCTTTCATATTGTTAGTGGCGGTGTGGAGGAGACAGGTGGATTCTCCCATCTGCATAGTGACGAGTCAGAGAGGAGAGCGGTGAGTGGGAGAGCGTCAGATCTCGAGCGTTTGATCTTTTTGCCTTATCATAAGCGGACTTCAAACTAGGCATCATGTTGACTCGCCTGTGTGTAAGAGTTTAAGGCCGAGTCGGGAAACTGTTGACTTTATCAAAGTCCAGAGGTCGTGTGGATGTGTTTGTGTGGAGAGGGGAAGCACAGAAAACTCAGACGTGTTTTAAGCACTAAAGCACACACAGAACAAGAAGAACTTTAAAAAAAAAAAAAAAACAAGATTAAATCATTGCTTTTATTCCAGTAATGCCCTTTGAACCGCCTCTAATTGCAAAGCGCTACGTCGGCCGAGGTAATGAGCAGTAAAATTGTTTTTTTTTTTTTGTTGTTTTTTTAAAGTTGTTCTTCTGTGTCGATCACAGGCACAGAATGCTAATTTGCTTCCGAAGTGCAAATGTATCAGCTTCAAATTAATAGTTGTTTGTTTTTTTTGCATCAATAAATACATTTCAAATAAGATCACGGTTGTGATCAAACTGCTTTTAGTATTTTAATTGGTGAATTAAGCAGAGCAGATGCTAAGCACCGTCTGCAACCGCGAAGATCTTCAGGACTTCTGAGGGAAATGCTTTTATATTCTTATTATCGTAGCACGAATGCGTGACAGGATGTCACACTGTCGTCCATCAGACTTCGATTGGGTCAACCATTGGAAGAAAAAGAGAAAATCCCGTTAGCTATGAGGGATGTTTGGTAAGGGGTGCTGTTTGTAAAAAATATATAAATAAATAGAGAAAAACGTGGGTGATCATTTTTCCAACTCTTATTTTCGCCAAGTTTTTGCTACATTTATAAAGTCTTCCAAACCAAATATTTAGTTAGGAAGCTAAAGATGAAGTTGACAAAATAAATATTTAATATGGAGCTAAATATTTGTTTTGAAAATTAAATATTTAGGTCAAACTTAAACATTTAAGTCTGATTTAAATTAAATATTTATTTTGCTAACTACATATTAAAATTTCAAACTAAACATTTTTCAAACTAAGTATCTAGCAAAATATGACATTTAGTTTGATACAATAAATATTTAACTTGCTAACTAAATATTTGGGTTGCTAACTAGCTTTTAGTTAGCAGGCTAAATATTTAATTTGTGGCTAAATATTTCGTTTTCAAAACACAATATATCTATTTTTGCTAACAAAATATTTAACTCTGACTTTTATATTTTAACCGGAAATTAAACATTTTCCTTGCTACCTAAATATTTAATCTAAATCTGATCTAGTTTAGTAACAGACAGCACGTTCAATTTGTTTTTAGCATCTGGTTGTTTTAACACTAGCAGCCATTTTCTTTCCCTCCGGAAGACAGAAAAATACTCAGAGTATAGCACACACTTTACTTCATATTAATATTTCAAGTTTCTCTTAGAAATACGTGACAAGAATACGCCTTGCAGCTGACCCAGTGGTCAGAAATGCGTTGTTAATGCTCTGTGTAGATCTTCCAGCAGCAAACATCTTTGACTTCACTTTACCTTTCAGCTTAGACAAACAAAGTCCTAATTCTCAGGTTGTGCTGTTTTTTGAAAGCTTTTGGGACATTTTTTATTTTTTATTTTTTTCTTCTCATGGCTAAACCACCAACTTCTACAAAATGGATTCTTCTGGGGGGGTTTTAAGAGACTGAAGTGAAGGTGAGATGTTGACCTCAGCAGCCTACGCTACACCACTTCACCTCAGTTATGCACTGGCAGTGAGAAGTAATTCATTCAGAGGACTGCATGAGATTTATCCAGACGCACATTTATACTTGGTCTGCTGGAACGATGCGATGCTGCATCCTGAGCAAGCCTGACACGGACCGTCCCCGAGGCCACAAACCCTGCGGCCACGTCTCATTTCCTCTCCCAATTTAATATAAACTCTGCGACACGTCGGAGCGGACTTCCCCCTGTAATGTTTGCAAACAATTCTGCATATTAGAAAAGTTAATCCGAATGAGGAAATTAATTGACTTGGGAGGAAGAGGTTTGGAAAGTGGAGATAAACTTCTGAATTGAAATACAAATTACCTAATGACTGTTATTTACATTAATGTGATATTTAGAAACCTCGTGTCATTATAACCACACATCGCCACTGACTATAAAGTACTGCATGATTGTGAAATGTAAGAAAAATTACGCTTGGTTTTCAAAACTGTTTACAAATGAAAGTCCTGAAACGTGTGACTTGCATGTTTCTGGAAGTAAAACTGCACGTCTCTTCAGCTTTGGACTTCCAGAGATTGAAACTTTTGATGTAAGATCATGCCATTCTAAGTCTGACTGTATATTTAAAGGTGAGCCATTATGCTTCCTTCAACAGGTTCTGTGGGCTATGCAAAACACGTTCATTGCATTTTTTGCAAATACATAGATACAAACTGAGATTCTAGTCTCCTCAGTTCTGCCTATTTTGAGCTCCTTTCAGAATGGGCTCTTTCAGGGCCTCTTGTCACTTTAAATCCAAATAAGCTGCTGCTGGCCACACCCCCACAACCCAACATTTACACTCGCACATGAAAATGGTTGCGAAACAGAAGTGCACAAGTTTGAAAAGCAGAAGTCGAACCCGCTGCACAACCAACAAGGAAGTCAACGACAAAACCCTCGTCTTTTTCCAACAGCCATTGTACAGCGCATATAGCGGTAAAACCAGATGACCACACATGCTGGAGCTCCGCTTGGGTTGCTAGGTGACGGGCTGGACTTTGCTGTGGTTGTTAGGTGAGGGGCAGTCCCGGCTGATTTGTGGTTTTTGAAACCGCTCGTTACAAATTAGAGGACTTTCTGTAGCTGCAGTGGATTTTATTTAGGGGTTCTAGTAAAGGGGGATGAAAACAAAATCATTACTCATTTTAGAAAGACCATCTCAAAGAGCACAATGAGTATGGATACTCTAGACACACATGGAGGCACTAGTTGAGGTGAATCTTGAACAGTGGGGTAAGGCTGAAGCCTTGTCAAAGGTTCCTCCAAATGAATCACTTCAAGGGCATTACTTAAACATATATTACTATGGGCAGCTAGTGGAGGGTCACCTGAGTTGTTCTAGGTACTGTAGATATTCTGCAGCACAAAGACATGAGGGGAAGACAATCTTAACATGAGGAAACCTTGACCTAATTCAGGCCAATGACCAATGGCCAATCTGGCAAAGAGGGTGGGTGACACTTGTATTTTTACACACCATTGTTTAGTCAACGAACACAGTAAAGAAAGGGATGGAATAAAGAAGAAAGAGAGCTGTATTACAAATTTTTTCAAAGTAATCATATGCCTCTTATAACAGATCCCTGACTAAGCTGTAAAATGAGAATTTTCGTTCACGACGGCGATCCTCGCCCTGACGGAAGACAGAAGACCTTCAGTATCCCGTTCTATTAACTTCTTGTGTCCCTCCTGCCCTCTCTGAGTATCTCCGATACTCCCTATCGTTTCGGACACAAATAGGGCTATAAATCTTTGATAAGACAACAGCTGCTGGTAATAATAGCTGCACTTTTGTGTTGCTAACTTGAGATGAGTGCAGGGCATTTTCCCATGAAGTTCTCCTCAAAGAGGTCACGGAGACATGTAGCCGTCACCCGCTCTCTGCTCGAAAAGGCCTCCTTTGTATAAAGACCGGGGAGAAGAGGCTTTTTTCTACAGCCCTCCATACGAGTGCCAGCGCCGTTGGCCGACAGCGGTCTGCGCCGTCGTGTTCAGCACGTGCAAGGCCTGAATGGCACTTCAGGATAATTTCAGGGGAAGCAGGATGAATGTAAAGATGCGCTCTGTTTGTATCGGTTCGTTGCTGCATCTTGGGGTCGACTTTTCATTTTTCGCCTCGGCAAGAATCAGCTAAATGAAATATCTCAAGAATCTAAAAGAGAAGCATTTTGGCCCCTAGAGTCCAGGTACAGTATGCACTAAATTGACTTTTTCAAGCATAACTCGACAAATTAGAATATTGTTAAAAAGTTCCAGTAATTCAAGACACAAAGTGATGTTTTCATGTATATTCCAAGGGTTTGTTTCTGTTCAATTTGACCATTACGGCTTACAGCTAATGAAAACCCAAAATGTACTTGCTCAGGAAATGAAAATAGTACAGAAGATTAAAAAAAAGGGGGTTTTAAGATAGAAATCCAGGCCTACTGTAAAGTACGTATTCTCAATATTTAATCAGAATTCCTTTAGAAAGAATTGATTCATAAATGCGGTGTGGCACAGAGGCGATCAACCGGTTTGGGGGTGAGCAGTTCCAGAAGCCATGTTGGCTTTAACAACATTTCATCTGCATTCTTGGTTTGAACGTCCCGGATCTTTAGCTTGACGTTACCCCATATGTTCTCTGTAAAGTTTAGCTCTTGCTGCTCAGTCAGTCAGCAGGTATTGGTACCTTTGGCAGAGCCGTCCAGGTTCCAGTTCTATAAGCACTTTGAGTTGCTTTGTTGCAGAAAATGCGCTATATAAATAAAATAACCTTCTGCCAGAAAATGTAAAAAACTTTACTATTTTTAATCAACAATCAGTCCATTCTGAACTTGTTCTGTTCACTGTCTGCTTTATCTTTATCGTATTTGTACCTTTTAGACACAACCAATGTGTGTTAAAGACATCATTTGTTGACTGACAAGATGCACAGCGGGGCTGCAAACTGCAGCTTAAACAGGTATACAACATATCTGTACAATATGTCATATCGCAATTTTGCTTGGATTCAATAGTTGACCAGTTTGTAAATCAATTGCCAAGAAGTGGCAATTGATTTATGTTAGTGACCGAAATGAAGATTAGAACAGTGATTGTGGAGTAACGGTTTAATCAATATCACCGCATTACTCTACAGCTCTGTTGTCATTTTAAGTTTTCCTAATATGATACAGTTACAGTAAAAGATCTCACTGACACCATCTACTAATCAAAAAATGAACAATACATATAAGAATAGGTGTGCGTATTGTGATTTATATTCTACTACATTTTTTCCCTCCACTTAACTTTCCAATTTATAATAATATGCACTCTGCAGCAGTCTTCACCATGAAAGTGTAGGCCATAGACGGTTATAGAATAACATTTCTGTGCTAAAAAAAAAAAAACACCAAACATTTTTCTATTGGTTCATATAAATTCCAGTTGATCTGTGGCTTCTTTGTAGCTTTTCGTCAGCGGTAACCACATTCAAAAATGTTTCACTTACTGGGAAGAAAATTGGTTTTTGATGACATCCCGATTCACTGAAATTCTAATATTTCTGTCTATTTTTTTTTTAGGGGGAGGGGTGCCGGGGGGGGCGGGGGGGGGGACAAAAGGGGGTTGATTCATGACTCAAATCAGTAAAATACCGCACACACCGACGCAAAAACGGTGACGCGTTCGGTGTTCCTAATAATCTGTCTCGACCATCATCAGCCGCCCTCCTCTCCTCCTATCTCTCTGCGTCCCGCCGCTTCTCCTCACTCTTCGCGGAGGTTCCGGTGCCAGGACACCGAGCGCACGGTTCCCTTTTTTTTTTCTTCCCCCTCTTCCTCTCCTCCCCACACAACCGGCGTTGCTTCACAATTTCACGATTTCAAGATCGGGACTTTTTTTGGGGGTGGGAGGGTGGGGGGAGATCAAAGTATAAATGAAACAGAAAAAAGATAACATAAAACAAAAATGACTTGAGAGACGTAGTGTGAACGGCGGCTCTGGGAGAAGCTGCTGAACGCGCCGTGCGTAACAGTGCGGGGAAGCAGGTGGATGGAGAGGCTGGCGCGATGTGGCTTTCCGGCGGGTCGGAGCGCCGTTTGGGAGCGGAGGGACTCGGCGTGCTCTACCGCGGGACAACCCGGACGCGACACAGTGACGATGGAGCTTTCTGGTTTAAACGTAAGTCAAAAAAAAGAAAAAAGGACTGACATTTTGGACGCTGCGCTCTTGGATCCATCTAGGCTCTAGTCAACTCATTAAACAACAATCGTGATCACTCATGTAGTTTTTAGCACTCACGTGAAAACTGAAATTTCAGTGCTAAAGCTTTATATGTGAAGTTTTGCTTCACATATAAAGCAGGTGTAACCTCAACAAGTGTAACCTCAAAAAAAAAAAAAAAAAAAAAAAACTAAGATGCAGATTTTTTTTACACCAAATACAAGTTTCATGCTATTTAAAGGACCACTTTGAAATTAAAGATCTACTGTCTTGTTAGCTGAAAGTGAAGGATGACCAGTTTTTCCACGTTGCTTCTATTTGAAATGACCTGTCGAGCTGGACGTTTTCGCTTCCTGCAGGTTAACAGTGAGGCTGTAACAAGCCGAGCTATGCATGCTCCTTCGTCCTCATCGTTTCACACACAGAGTGCAGAGCAAGCTCATTATTAGACCTTCTATTTGCAGCCAGAACAAAATAATAACTGGTCCTTTGTAATGACAGGAACAGATTACGCCAAATTGAACTTAACCCCTAGGAAAGTAATCATCACTCCTTTCCAGAAAGTCTAAACCTGTCCTGCCTCTGACTCACTCCCTCATCCTCCCTAGACGTCCGTCAGACCGAGCTCTCCAGTATCTGTAGGGAAACGAATGCAATTCCTTTCTTGAAACTTAACCACAGCGGCTTTCAGAAATACTAAGATATAACAGTAAATAATACATTGGAATTCAGAACTCCCCCCCCCTGCCAGCCTCTTGGTGTTTCCATTGACTGAATAATTTCTGACCCCCCGCTGCTTTTCCCCGCAGCATTCACAGATGTCACAGTCGATTGGCAGGGAGGTTTTCAGAGGAAAATAAATTTACCTTGGCTTCACTCTTTTTTTCGGTTTTTAATTGAGAATAGAGCGTGGACCTTTGCAGTCTAATGCTGCTGGTGCAGTTCAATTTCTGCTCTGAATCTTTGCTTTGAGCAGCTGAATCCACAGCTGATGTTATTAAACTTGACTGTGAAGTAGCGGTTTGGTTGCGGTCCGGCGAGGTTTCAGTAAGTCTCATTCAAATGCTCAAAATCATTTGAATGAGACGACGGACTGAGTGGTGGGCTGACAGCAGGTTTCTCTGGCTGTATGGAACACAGAGTAACGCCAACCCCTCCCCCACCTGTTGCTGCACAGTGATCAGTTCAAACCTGGCTGAGTGGAAATATACATAAAACACTTCATAGAGATTAACCAAACAACGACTTTTGTTTTAAAGCTTTTATATGATGGTTGTCCCTAGTTCAATATTAAACTATGCTTTGGAGCTAGGGGTGCACCGATTGCAGTTTTCTGGCTGATCATTGATTACCGATTTCTAAAAAAACCCCGAACTGCTGATGGAGATTTTGGCCGATGCTGATGTTCTTGCCTGAAATGTCGCAAGAAAGTTGCTGACCTGGTAACAGTGGGGTGACCTCTCTCACCGCAGAGCAAAAGAGGACAATGTTTGATTTTTAGAGCATTGACAAGGTTAATAAGATCAGCTTCACATGGAAGTATAGGCCAATCAGAGCTTCCAAAATCAAGGAAATCGGGGCTGATTTATCGGTGCACCCCTAACTCTTATTAAGATGCTATTTTAAAACTATTCTGGTCAACCTATCAGTGGCTTCTCTGTAAAGAAGTTGACTGCAGGCTAGTTGCTAAGCTAATATTAGCTTGTTACATTCACAGGGTTATACTGTAAAAGCAAAATGGCAAAAAGGAATAAAATTTTTCACAATAAGTATTAGAAAACTACCCCGTTTTTGATTATTCCAGTAGCAGTAGGAACACTTGTAGTGTTTCTGTTTAAAATCAAAGCAATGACGTCACATTGCCATGTAACAGCCTTATGTGTTTTGCAAAGTGGGAATTGGAATGAAAATGACTGAATTTCTAGCTTCTCGACATGTGTCTTAATATGCCCAAAATGGAAAAAGAAGGGGCAGTTTTCAGGCACACACTTTAGTTTTTTTTTTTTTTACATACTTTTAACAGATGAATAAATTACTCTCCCTAAGAGCCTTTAAAGAAAAAGGCTTTTTTTTTTGTTAAATCCTCATAATTTGTTTTTAATCTTTACTCGGATCGTTTCAAACACAAAAACCGTTGCTCCAAAAATCAACTCTGAGAGCTGAGCTCATGTAGTCTGTCCCCGTCGAGACAGTCGCTGTCACCGCAGGGGGGGAGGAGAGTGAGTGAGTGAGTGAGTGATCCTGCCACAGTGTCAGAGCTGTTTGTCCCAGAGATCAATTGAATAAACATTTGACTCTGGCAGCACGGTGCCCTCATCGTTCTCTTTTGCTCAGGCGAATGTATGAATGTATGCATCCACGCAGGAGGCAGAACACACACACACGCACGCATACACGATCGAATACTCACACACACACAAACGAGGCGGAATACTCGATATGAGGTCTGTGCTAGAAAGTGAGAGGAAAATAGAAAGCCCAATGGGACTGAGCAAAAAATGTGTACGTGCCACTAAAATGAAAAAAAAAAAAAAAAAAAAAAAAAAAAACCCAAAAAACCAATCCTGTGTGCTTATTCAGGATGTTGTTCAGTCTGTGTCCTTGTGGCTGTTTTGTTACAAACCCCGAAGTGCTTACCACCACCCCCCACTGTGCATCTCAAATAGGGGTGGGTAAAATAATTGAAGAATCGATGCATCGCAATAATTTCATGCAAAATTCATAATCGATTAGGGGGCTCCTCAGAAT
>CAEGAE010062853.1:0-56938 GCA_903067095.1 Girardinus metallicus | reverse complement strand
ATCACATATTTCAGTGTTGCATTAAACTGTCTGTTATAAATAGGCAAAAGTGGAAATGTAAGTATTTGAGCTGAAGCTCTGGTATTTGTCCAGCTTCGCTTCAAAAACATAAAATATCACAAAGTATTTCTGTCTACTTTCTAGTTTAAATATCTTGGCACACTTAAAATAATACAATAACTTACAAGTAACTTCTTCTCCTTCAAGCTGTTTTGCGAGATTCACAGCTGTATCTACGGCAGAGCCATGGATCTCGTCCAGCGAGCCTCCGGTCGGGCTTTACTCTGCCTCTGGCCACAGGTTTTTCCAGCAGGCATTCAAAGTTTCAGTTTCCATCTCCTGAATGGCCAATCTGTATTATCCATCCAACCATTTTCATTACACCCTTGTCCCTTAGTGGGGTCGGAAGGGGTCCAATCTGTATTACGTATATTAAAATACCGTAACGTTATTGACACACAGGTAGAGAAGAAGCGCAGAGACTGTTTAGCCAGCCATACGGTCAATCAGGATGCAGAACACAATGCACTGTGGAAAAAAAACTGCACAAAAAATCCACGAAGCAGCGAAACCGTGAAAGGTGAACCGCGTTATAGCGAGGGTTCACTGTACATGACCTTTGATTTATGACAGACTTCAATGTATAGTTAAAAGTACTGCAATTTTCAGTAAACATTTCTAATTAAAACTGTAAGAAAGAAAAATAAAATAAAAATTATTCAAAACACAAGTACCATTTTGATTATCTACTAACTGTAATTGTTTAAAGTATTTTAGCAGTGGTGGAACCAAACTGTAAAGAAATGTGTTTATAAGTTTGACATCTGAATAAATAATCATGTTTTACTCAACTGAAAAAGTCAAGCTCATGTAATATTTCACACATTAGATTTTATTTTAATCCAAAGTCTGTGACAGACAAGATATGAACAATAGCATTGCAAGTTGTTCAGGTGTCGAAGGAGGCAGAAAGCGTCGCTATGACGACCGATGGCTGCAGGTTTGCCATCATTAGCAGCTGTGAAATGGTAAATGTTGTATTGCAGATCATGCTTAGTTGAAAAGCTGCACACAGGTGTGAAGAGATACAAGAAATTTGGAAAAAGAAAGATTTCAGTTTGAGTTTGTGGCAAAAATAAGTAAAAAATGCAGAATAAATAACTTTTTGCAGCCTAAATTTGATCTTTTAAGTTTTTTTTTTAAATCTCGTCCCATTTTGTTCTTGTGAGTTTTTGGCATCGTCAATCCCTGATTAGCTACATAAATACCAACCTTCTACGAGTTGCACTACTAATAGTGACAATAATTAGTATTTTTAATTATTCCACTGATACACCAAAGATAAAAGGAAAAGCTGCAAAGGAGATAGTAACTGATTTAAATGTTGCTTTAGACACGTTAATATGAGATAAAAAGAAATGTTAAATTGCCAGAAAATTAGACAAAGATGGATTACACGGAGAGGACAAAGTGGGAAAGTAGCAAGCAGGAAATAAAAAGTATATCCGTCTGCAAATGTCAGCATATAAGAAGATGTACAGCGTTACCTGACACAGTTTTAGTGCATCATGACTCAGGTTTATAGTAAAGGTGTGTCGCTATGACAGACTTGTGTGGTGGATTATTTTTTTCAGTTAGATTTCGCAGTTTTTGTTCCACTTTGGAGGAAGTCGTTGACTTTAAAGGACAACCAGAAGAAGAAGAAAAATCCAGCTGAGGGAAACCAACCCCCTAACATCCCTCTCAGGGGAAATCATTGTCTGTCTGGCTGTTCCACCTCTGTATACCAGCCCCTCCCTCTCCATCACCAGCAGATTGCTCCGTAACATTGTAGCTGGGGCCAGGGAACAAATTTCTAAATGAAGTTACCGCTGGATGCCGGGGTATTTTTTTTTTTTTCATCTTGTTCTGCGCTCCCAAAGCAATACATCCCCAACTTCCAGCAGCAAAACATGAGGGATGGCGCTCCGCTTCCTCTGCACTCTCTTAAATCTTCTCCCTTTTGATAGGGGAAACAAATAGAGTGCAGCAGACACCCTGGAGGAAGTAAATAAAGACTTGTAGCCGAGCAGAGCTGTCCGTGGTGCTGACACTGGGCAGGATGGCCGGGGAGCTGGCCATGGTCCTGAAATCTGACTGCAGAGGAAAACTCAGCAACACAGATTGGATTCTGCTTTAAGTCTAATGGATGACAAATGACATGTTTCACATTACAAACGTTTAAATTATGCTTTAAGTGTTCAAATAATATAAGATTGAGATTTAGATATAATCTCTTTCTTCTGCACTTTTTAAAAATCATTATTGCCAGTCCACTTTCCTGTTTTCACTTCTATTCAACTGAGTTTCTTCTTATTGTAATGGACATACAACGGGTTAAATTAGTAGTCTGGAGTACGTCATAATTTCTCATAGTAAACGTATATCTAAACTACACAGTAAAAAAATTAACAGCATTAATTTGGTCTAATTAGCCTGTGATGAAGAATAAATGTAGCTGTTCATTTTTTGAGTCATATTTTCACCGTGTTTTTCCTGTATTCATGAATGTCAGAGTTCCAAACTAAATATTTAATTCACAAGCTAAATATTTATTTTACAAACTAAAGAGTTAACTTTAAAATTTAATATTTAATAAGGAAGCTAAACATTTACTTTGAAAAATAAACATTTACTTCCCAGATTAATATTTAATTTGGAGCTCAATATTTAGTTTTACAACTCAATATTTAGTTTATAAACTATTTAGCGCAGAGTTAAACATTTAGTTTGAAACTAAATATTTAGCTTCCAAACTAAATATATATATTTTTTTAAATATTTATTTATATTGAAGTAGTTTTAGTTTAAACTACTTTAAATTATATATTTGTATGTAACAAATACGTAGTTTATAAAAACTAAATATTTACAAACTAAAAAATAAATATTACGTCCTCTAATCTTTTATTTGGAGGTAAATATTTAGTTTTCAAAATAAATAAACTTAGTTCAAACTTAAACATTTAGTTGGGAACTAAATATTTAGTTTGAAAGCTAAATATTGTGTTCTAAACTAAATATCTGACTTATTAATTAAATATTTATTTTGGATTAATAAATATAGGAATAATAAGGTGAAAATATGACTTTGAGAAATGAACACTCAGACTAATAAACCAGTTCATTGTTTTACTACTTTACAAATGGATGCCATACTAAACATGCTGTTGATATGAAATGTTCACCAGGTGTTGGTAACAACCCAATTAATCGACACATGTAAAGAAACCAAAACAAATAAGTTCAGAAATTAAATTATGTATATTAATGTGAAATGCCACGGGGAAAAAGTTTCCAAGATGGTTTCGTTTTCACTACCTGCTCATTTTTCTTCCGTTGTCAGCTGAGAAATTTATCTGCTAAACTTGACAGCACATGGCAAATATTACGGCAGGCTGGAAAACGTGTCTGTTATTTATTTACTTTTTATGTAATCAGCTCATGGCCCCAAATTGGTCTTCTTTTGTTTGCTATCCTTTGAGGACTGTTCCCACTCTGCTTAGTTGGAAGCCATGTTGGCTTTATTGTTGTTTCGTTGTGATAGAGTAATTAAATTTCATTCCAGAGAGGCCAACACTCCCCCTGTCTCCTTGTTTGTCTCTCTGCACTAGATGTTGCAGCTCCTGTCTCAATTCCCCATTCATTGCATTGGCTCATTTCAGACCTGCACTGGGAACCATATGGAAACATGAGTGAGGCTTGGTTCCAGCTGTATTTGGAAAGAACCATCTGTCTCTTTTAACAGAATCATAGAGATTTAACCCAGAAGTCCAATTCTCATTAACTGAGATTGATGTTTGCTGTTTAAATAAATGAAATGCTGATTGTTGTTCTTTAAAGTATGACATGAAGCTGACGTGTCAAATGTCTGACTTCTCATCAGATTGCTTTGATTATGTTTAACTTCTTCAAGCAGTAAGATGTTCTGTAGACCCAAATATCAGATATTTCTGTCTGTTTTTTTCTTTATAAAGCGTCTACTCGGGTGGTTTTCTCCTTCGATGTTGGTAACGGCCCACTGGAAGTTCAAGTCGAGTCGACGGTCCCGTTGAATGACAACCGATGGCATCGAGTCCGAGCCGAGCGAAACATCAAGGAGGCGTCGCTTCGACTGGACAACCTGCCTGTGGCGACGCAGGAGGCGCCTGCTGACGGACACGTCCACCTGCAGCTCAACAGCCAGCTGTTCATTGGTGAGGAGCGTTGCTTCTATTAAGTTACAGACAAATGTCTTTTAGGTTTGTCCTCTCAGGCTTCCTGCATACTGAAATGTTTTCCTCTTTGGTTTGATTTAAGTCTATTTTATATAACAGGATTTTTAGTTACAAGAAAAACTCAATGGTTTTATTCATTACTTTTGAAATTATCTTTAATTTTGCCTTTATGCTTTAATGTAATCATAGACCAGGGATGTTCGAAGTGCAGCCCTGGGGCCATTCCTGGCTCTCTGAAGGGTTTAGTTTGACCCCTGACCTCAATGCAACTGCAGTTGGTTGATGCAAATGGACACTTTTGATGTTTTACAGGCAAATAAAAAAAATATGAGACAGATTCCCATTTAATGACAACTTTATTTTATTCACCTTAGGTATGGAGTAACCAGAACCAGAAACATCGACCTGCTTTTACGCATTCAGCACAAAAGTCGGGAACTGTGGGTCTGTCTTAAAATAACGTAGTTGTGCAAAACCATTTTTTATGATTTAAAATTTTACATTATTAGTGAGTACATCATTTTTATTTTATTAGATAAAATAAAGGAAGGAAAAAAGTGTACAATACACATGTCACTATGCACACATACTAATCAGTACAATCAATACAATACTGACGAAACATTGCACAAAATGAAAAATTACTCAATTACAGTCCGGCAGTTTCAGCCCTTTTTTTTCCAACAGAAAAAAAAGGAAAAATGAACAATAAAACTAAAAAACCAAACCCAGCCCCCCCCCTTCCATAATACATGATAAAACTTTAAGAAAAACAAAGAAAAAAGCACAAAAGATTTATTATCATGACAGGCTTACATTCTTCCCTGTTTTTGTACTTTGTGATATTCCTTTTAAAATTGTCTTGTTTTTTGTGTGGTGTCTGTGTACCTTTATTAGTGGACAAAGATTACCGTAAAAACAGATGTTAGACTTTACAAGTTGAAAAAACAGTAGATAAGTAATTTTTAAAGTTTGTTTTAAAAAATTCATCTGCATAAATATTTAAATTATATGCTCCATCAGAAAAGAATCATAATTTTTATTGCTCTTTTACTAGTTTGGTCCTCATATTTTTGGCCACAAACGATGAGGAGAGCAATTTACCACTTTGTCATGCAGCTGTAACATCACTATTATTGATTTTTATTTAACAAAGCCTATAAGTTTAATAGCTTTTAAACTTATTTTTAAAGGTTTCTCAAAGCAAGACATAATGATGAAAAATCTGAATTTCTTTGATTTCTATTGAGCAAGTATAATCTAGCCAACAATATCAAGCCAAAAAGAGAAGTTTCTGAAAGAATGTTTCTTGGGGAGTTGAATCATTTTGTTTGACGGTGCCGTTTAAGCCTGTTAATACCACAGAGCTTCTCTGTGGTTTGGCATGCAGCAGAAACTGTTCGCAGTGAATAGGAAAGTGCTGAGGTGAAGCTTTCTGATTGCTAAATGACATCCAGATTCATTAGCTGTGCAAGCATATCGGCAGTAAAACCTACCGCCTGGAAACCGCATCAGGATGTGAACAAATCAGAGCCTGCGTGTTGTTTACAGTATTTTTATGGTCATGTAAATTCCTTACAGAGACGCTGAGATGCTGCATGGTTTACGGAGACTGCAGGTTATCTCAGTTTATTTCACATTCTGCATGAGCTCTCCAATCCTGCTGATAGATTTGGAGCGAAAAGTAATGAAAATCCATCATTCATTATCAGATTTAATCAATCAGTAAATATTTTGGGCATCACTTCTTATCAGTGAATCCAAACTTGAAGCAAAAGGACCAAACAGTGAAATTGGACAAGGGAGCAGAAGTGGAATTGTGGAGGAACATTAATGTATTTATAGGACAAAAAACGACAATTTAACGACTTCATCAGATCTGCTTTGAAAGAAAATGTGTCTGGATATCAAGTTGAGTGAGATGTTTTTTGGGGTTTTATTGCAGCATTTAGAGCTCAGTGTTTACATATTTATAACCCATATTAATGCTTAACCAGGCGTCCATTGTATGCATTCACATTCATGAGCCATAATTCTACCTTTAACAGGTTTAGAGCAGCTTGTATTTCTGTAAAACATTTTAACGGACACATTTTAGGCCTGCATGGTGAAATGTTAACCTCTGTTTTCAACCTCTAGTATTTGTAAACCTTGTGCTGCACACTTTCCTCAGACAAGCAATAAAAGAGCTAAATCTGGATCTGCAACATTACTCTGACTTTGGTTTCATATTTGAACCTCATGTCGATTAAATAATCTGCTGGTATAAATAATACCTTTTCATCAATATTAAAGAATTATTGATTTAAAACAAGCTCTTTTATCTTGCAGAAAAGTTACTTGTAAGTTAGTTTATTGTTTTGCGATAGAAACGAGACAAAATTACTTTGTAAGATGTTGTGATTTTTGCAGTGTTTGGCGAAACCATACACTTATTGAAAGCGTTATTGTCCTATTTTCTTATCATAACTCTATTTTTCATTAAGTTCTTTAAAGTTCTGCAAAACAGAACATTTTTATTATTGTTAGGACCATTAAACTGTTATTTCCCACTTAAAAATATGAGCCTTTAGATGCATTCAGTGCTAGCCTGAAGTTTGTCAAGTTTGAAAATGCGCTTAATGATTTGTGTCAGTTCTGAAACAAATGTAAATGATTGTTAGAGGGAAACAGAAATGTTGTAGAAAATGTGTCGAACTGGTAAAAAAGCAGAACACGTTAATTCTTGGTGGTTTCCATTCTGATGAACCCGTCTGCATCTGAAAAGATGCGATAGACGTAAGGAAAGCAGATTAGTGTTGTCTTTGAATGCGCCTTTCCACCTACAGCCTGTTGCTATTTCAGTGTTTATATTTGACAATTTGATGCTTCTGGAGGAGATGATGTGACATGTGGGTTTGTTGTGAATGTCAGGTGGAATAAATAGAAAACCATAGAGAAAGAAAAATGCAGGCTTTTCAGCTCAGGTAGCAATAATTGAGAATCTTGAGCAAAGATGACAGACGGGAAAAGTAGCTCTAACATGCTTTTGTCCTTATTTTCCAATTTCACACGACTGAGCCACTTACTCAGGCTTCGCTCCTCCGGTGTTTGCAGGCGGCACGGCGTCCAGGCAGAGGGGTTTCAGAGGCTGCATCCGCGCTCTGCAGCTGAACGGTGTTACTCTGGACCTGGAGGAAAGGGCGAAGATCACGCCCGGCGTTCGGCCCGGCTGCCCGGGTCACTGCAGCAGCTACGGCTCGCTGTGCCAGAACCAGGGCCGCTGTGTGGAGAGAGCCGCTGGCTTCCACTGCGACTGCAGCCTGTCGGCTTACACTGGAGTCTTCTGCCAGACAGGTGAGACCCATGTTAAATAAAACTGGGAATAAATGTCTAAAACATGATACCATTGACGTATATTGATCTGCTTTCTAACTGGAACAAAACCAAAACATATAGAACACTAGTTAGTTGCCGTAACCCTCCACAATTCAATTTAGCATAGTTTTAATTTAAATTATTTTTCAATCTCGTCCTGAGGATATTGTGTTTGAGTCAGGGTCTTTTTATTTGTTTTGTCATTTTTATTATTGTTTTATTTATTAATTTACTGTTTTTATGGTTTTTTTATATTTTAAAGTGTTTTGCACCAGGCCTTTTTGGCTACGTTCACGCTGCAGCCTGAAGCGGCCCAAATCAGAAAAACTCCACCATTTTATTAAATTCTTTAGAAAACTAAAGCCATTGAAATGTCAAAGGGGCTCAAACACATTCTTTTTAAATCTGTTTATTGAGTTAACTGGATAAATCTTATCTATTGGATAATTATTCACATCTTATGCAGCGATCTGAACTCTCCTCGATGCACCGAGTTGCTCTAATTACACCTGTAAGCTTTATCTTTTTGTTGATCAGTGAGGAACATCGAGAGTTTGAAAACAACTCAGATAGTTCATATTGGAGAAAATATTTCACCACACTAACTTTCACAGGACTCTGGTTAAAATATAAACTCTTAATCATTTTAAAACATTTTCCAAGTGTCTTCTGATATTCATTGTGCACAATTCAACAGAAAATAAAAAAGAAAAATGCATGAAAAAGGTGCAACAACCTATTTGGAAGAGTCCACACTCCTAAACTTAGAAATTCTTGATTAAACTGCATTTTGAGCACTTAATATTCATTAGAAACTAACCTGTAAATCGACATTTAGATTAATTGTGCAAATATTCGTAGCCTATCTTCCTGTAAAATGTCTCCAGCACAGAAAGCGTCTTTCATTTTTTTGCACTTGCTGTGGATAAGAAAGTTTCATGTTAGCATATTTGTCATGTGCAGTTGAAACTACGTCTGTTTGTTTTTGTAACGTTAAATGTGGAGAAATAATTGAGCTTCCTTGGAAGTTGGAACCGAGGATAAAACTGACTGGTTTTGTTATTTTTGGCTGATTTTCCCATGATGTCACACAAGGAAACACTTCATTTGACATGTTTTCTTAAAACTGACCCACAGTTTCTCTATTTATTTATTAATCACCCAATTAGAAGTTTAAAGTCAACTTCTGGGCTCTCCCACATTGTTTGAAGGGATAGTAAATATTGTGTGTTATGAATCATGAGGAAAACTTGAGCAGCGTTTCATGTTTTTAAACCATGACAGGTTTTGTTCTGAGCTTCAGTGTGTGGGTGTTTTAAAGGTTAAGCATCTATATATTTCCACAAGACCTTTTTTTGTGTTTGCAACACTTAACACTCATTTGAAAGCGTTTGGATACCACATGAAATCAAAGGTTCAGTGAATCATAATCCTGTTTCAGAAGAAAAATGCCACCACAGTGAACTCTGAGTTTAGCAGGTTCAGTCACTGCCAGAGTTTCATGACAACTTTCTTCTCACCAAAAGTGATGGATTATAATCTGACTGTTTCCTTTGTAGAGCTGTCGGCCAGTTTCAAACCTGGAACGTCGGTCAGATACACCTTCAAGGAGCCGTACGAGTTGACCAGAAACAGCAGCGCTCTGCCGTCCTCCATCTACTCCGACACGACGCTGAGAGGAGAAAATGTCTCCATGAGTTTCAGGACGGCTCAGAGTCCGGCTCTGCTGCTTTACGTCGGCTCTTACTACAGAGAGTACATGACCGTGCTCATCAACAAGCACGGTGAGAAAGCTTCCCCTGCAAAAACACAAAATATTACCAAGGATTTTTGGTCTAGTTTCCTCTGCAAATATATTGGTAGTAAGATCAGCCGATACTTACATGTGAAGCCGATCTTATCTGCCTCAGCAAATGTTTAAAAATTATCCACTGTCCTCTTTTGTTCTGCGGTGAGAGAGGTTTGACTGACCGACCCGCCGACCAGGTCATGTCTGCACGTTTGCAGTTGACTATAGACAACCGTTGTCAACTCGGTGACTTTCTTGCTATGTTAAGCAACATTTAAGAGAAAAAAACTTGACATAGGCCAAAATCAGAATCTGCGATCAGCCAGAAAACTGCAGTCAGTGCACTCTTACTTAGAACACTTGAAAAAAGACTAAACTAACTTAACAGTAACTTTTCAGCAAAATATAGGAGCTTGTTTAAGTCAGTAACTCCTTAATATTGAGGAAAGTATTAGTTGCATTGACCGATTACCGTATGTCACTCATAACAGGACATTTTCCTCATGTTATAAGTGAAATAATCTACCAATGGAACTAGTCTTTCTGTCTTTTTTGTACTAATACACTCGAATACACTGTATTAAAAACTAGACCAAAAATACTAGGTAATGTTTGTGTTTTTGCAGATAAATTTGCTTTTGCAGTGTTGTATTTATGTCTGAATAAAATTTGAATTTAGTGGATAAATCTGCATCCTTTTCACCATAAGATGCTTGTCGTTCAATAGCTGATTTTCTGAACTTGTCAGCTTCTTCTCCTTTTCTCCCACTCAAGTTTCCTCATCTCCTCCTTTAATGTCTTGCCCTCTTTCTGCACCCTTGTTATTTCCTCAGGAATCTTTCAGATCTTCCCCCCCATCTGGGTTTACCTCATTAACCCCCGCTGGTTTTCATCAGTACAGCTTCACCAGCTGTTATGTTGTGCTTTTATCACAGAGACACCGTAAACAGTGCTGCAGAAATGGGACTTTGTTCTGCTGCTAATAGGTGATAGATCAGGGAAATGTTGAATAAAACAGCCACAAACTTTGTTGGATAATTAAGTTGTGCCTTTTAAGAGTTGAAGTAGTGAAACTTTGAACTTAGAATTACATTTTCAGCATCCAGGAGTCTTGGAAAATTGGCACTTTGCACCTAGATTAGCTTTAAATAGATTCTTTCCCTGGTCCTAATGACTCAAAAAGCTAATAGGAAGCAGGGCATTACGCGGATTCACCAGGTAAAGGCTTTTAATAGAAAGTGTCCATGTAAATCCCTTAGCGCTTTCTTTCACTTCCTCTGCACCGTTTTTAACCATTTTTAGTCCAGGACAAAGAATTTCCCCCTTTTTTTCCCTTCTCTGTGACAAACAGTGATTTCTTCTCTCTAAACTGTGAAGAAAAACTTCAGTAAATCTTAATCCTGAACTGTTTGTAATGGGATTAATCATAATAAAAATTGTAATAAAGTAAACACGTGCGCATTACAAGGACAAGGTGCAATTCATCCTTTCTAATCTTAAAGCCTCCAGAAATGATTCTTCCATTGAGTTCACTCCTAATGCTCTCAATATTATAAAAAATTAATTAGATTTAGAGTTATTTCATAAATAGGGACTTACAACTAATCCTCTTAACATGAAAAGCGTTATTACCTCAGATACTCATCGTTCTGATTCATTGCTGAGGTGAACAGGGCATCTGCAAACAGAGGTGAAGAGATTAAGGAACAAAGACAAGGCTATTTTCACCAAGAAGTTTAAATTGAGGTGGAAAAAATAAACTTTTTTTTGTGTGTTTAGATAAGCTGGAGGTGAGATACAAGCTGGAGGGCAACCGAGACGCTGAAGTGTTGAGGAGCAGCAGCGCGAGGAGCCTGGCCAATGGACAGCTGCACAGCGTTACCATCAGGAGACTGACACACACGGTGTCTGTGCAGGTAGCCGTGCACACAGGAGAGGCTCGCACCGCAAAAACAGAACATCCTACCGAGTAGTTTCGGTCTTGTTTCTTGTGCAAATGTCCTGTGATGCTTAAAATAAGACAAAACTAACTTACAAGTAACTTTTAAGCTAAACATAATAGTTTGTTTTAAGTCAATAATTCCTTAATGTTGATGAAAAAAGGCTGGTTCCATTAGCAGGTTATTTCACTTTTAACCAGACATTTTTCCCCATTAGAGGTGAAATAATCTGCCAGTAGAAGTAGTGCTACTGGCAGCTCTGATCTTTTTAATAATCTGCACACACCGATGAACTATTGTCATTTTGCGGTGAATATCCCTCCATTGAAAGGTTGTCTTAAAATGTCAAGTTTGATTAAAAAAAAAAAAAAATATGGAGCATGATTACATTTTGCATCTGTTTTTAATATAAAGTGTTATATTATATGTGGAGTAAAACCAGTAGAAGATCGTTGCGTTTCTGTCACACCCAGCAAACTAAACGACAGGCTTAATTGTTGCTATCAGCTTCATCGTTAGTGTGGAGTTGGAGTGCTATAAGGCATTCAGACGTGATGAGACAAAAAAATAATATAATGTGGTCTCCATGGCAACGAGACAAGAGTTTCACTTTATTGTTGAAAAAAAAAGAAAATCCACATTTTTTGCCCTTTCACAGATACGAGTAGAGGAAAACCCGCCATTTAATATACCTACGACAGCAGAGATTGTCAAAGTAAAACTTTTTTTTAAAGAATTCCTTAAAACTTAATTCAGTAAAATACATTTATATACGTGAGGTCTGTGCATGTGTGAGAGAGGAGGTAGTTTATCATTAATGCATGTTTCTGACCTTTATGTTATGCAAAATAAGATGTTTGCCTCACAAAGATATGAGTGATGTGTGTTTTTTAAAGTTGAGAATAATAAAATACTCTCAGCTTAAATTGTATATTGTGTGGGTGGTTCGGTGGGCGGCACAGAGGATTTGGTAAACAAACATTTTTTCCATTCTCCAAGATGCAAATGGCATTTCTTTAAAGACAATAGCAATCTAAATTTATGTTGGTGTTTATTTTTCATAATAAACATGAAACACTGTTGAGATTTCTTCTCCATATAACTTTTTGTGTCACGCTTCTCCCTTGTGCTCAATGCAAACATCTGGTCGCTGTATAATCACAAAAAAATATATATTTTTTTCTTGAACAAGTATGTTTTCGTCAATTTAAAGGAATTATTTACTTGAATCAAGCACCTAAATCTTGCTGAGACACAAAATCTTACAAAGTATTTTTGTCTAATTTGTTGTGCAAATATCTTAATACATTTGAAACAAGACAAAACTAACGTATAAGTATATTTTCAGCAAGATACAGGAGCTTGTTTATGGTCAATAAATCCTTAATATTGATAAAAAAAATACTTGTTTCATTGGCAGATTATTTCACTTACAAGCTGGGAAAATGTTTTGTTGTAGATTACGGTAAATAATCTGCTAGTGAAACTACAACTTTTTATCAATATTGAAGAATTATTTTCTTAATAAAATCTCCTGTGTCTTTCTGAACAGTTATTTGTTAGTTAGCTTTATCTTAATTCAAGTGTATTAAGATATCTGCACTAGAAACTAGACAAAAATACTTGGTAGTATTTTGTATTTTTGCAGCGTAGTGACATGATGTTGCTGTCTGATCTGGTAAAAATCAACCTGCCTTCGTGGATGGAAATCCTTCTTAGCAATCCCCAAAACCAGCATAGAATCGTTTTATGTTATGACTGCAGGCCTTAAGGGAACAAAATACATCAACCAACTAATTAAATTACACTTCAAATGAAATATGAAGCACGGTAATCTTATCTGGATCCAACAACTCTCCCAGCTTGTTCACAGCAGCCGGGTTTGATGTATGAAGACGGCACTTTCAACCAGGAGTCAGTAGCCTGAATGTCTCTTTAATTATAAACAATGTGAGATAAAATACAAGGTGACCTCATCCTGATTCGCCGCGTGTGAGGCTGCAATAAAATATGAAGTGCGCTTCGTTGTGTCTGCTTCCATCATCATGAATCATTGCTTTATCAACACGCTCTGAGGAAGCAGGGTGGGTTTTAGTGAGGGTCTCATGCAGCCATTTCCTGATGGCCAGCAGTCTCTCAAGTGGACATAATAATCTCCGCCGCCCTGACCTCATGAAAAATGAGGTCCAGCAGTATGTCGTACCGCCTGGTTCTGGCTCTTATCGGGGCTCTCTTTGTTCGCGATTCTTTTGGGTTTTACAGACGGTGTTTCATTGCGGCTGGAAAGCAGTGCATCAGACTGACAGGGAGCGAAAAATAAAGTCCTGGCCTCAACGTAAGGAGCGCTTCATGTTCAGACTGCTAAATATAAACATACCAGGAAACATGGAGATGGTCAAATAAATCCGGTAACGGTAAAGTAAAACAAGCTTTATTCAACTGGCTATAAGTGGCATTGCTTGTAATAATCTAGTTAAACTTTAACTCGGATTTCACACATTTACTGCATGAGTTTATCAATCAGTCACGTTTATTTGTATCGCACATTTCAGCGTCCGGCAGTTCAAAGTGCTTTACAGGATAAAAACACAAATAATACAAAGTCATAGAGACACAGTGAACAATCGAGATATTACGTTTTGTCAAGCAACATCATTTCACATCAAAATCTTGGTCAGTGTTTCATTTATTATGAAGAAATAGTTTTATTTATATAGCCCTATTTCAGCAACAAAGCAGTTCAAAGTGCTTTGCATGAATTAGAAGAAAAGCAAAAACAACAAAATAAAAGAAAAACTGCACTTTAAAATGTTCCAGTTGTGGTTGTATTTAATTGTTAGTATGAACCACCATGAAAAACAAATAAAATAGAATTTCAGCGAACTGAGCTACACGACTTGCTGTTTGACGATTTGACATTAAAGAATTTGCCACAGACAGTTATCTACAAAGATGAAGCCATTTCAAATGAGAAGTTATGTCACAGAGATTAATGTGCAAAAAAGCAGTAGGTCCAGAAGAAGTAGGCCCACAGCATCACGCCTCCATCACCATACTCAATAGTGGGCATCGGGTGCTTTCCCAGACATTGATCCATTGTTTTAGTTCAGACCAATCTGCTTTTTGTTAACAAAAAGCTCAAGTAGAGTGTAGAAAAGTTCGTATTTTAAAGTTTGTGTTGGTAGAAAAAAACAGGCTTTGTCCTGACATGTCTACTAAACATGTCATGTTGGTATTTAGACGTTTGTTTTAATGGTTGTTAAAAGTCTCCTGGGTCATTTTAATGAAGCACAGATCAAAAAGTGTCATTAGCCTTGACAGTAATGGCTTCAAAGTACAAAGCTTTCTGTGCTTCACGTCACATCTGAAATTTGATTTTTAAAACTTTTTGTGGATCTTTTTACAGCTGAGAATCTTAAGAAGCCAAAAAAGAAATTTCAGTAAAAATTTCTTTTGCTTTCTCACAATAAGCAAATTTTCAGTTAAAGTGCTTTCAAACTTTGATAACCTTATTAAATGTTAATTTACACGTCATGCTGGAAAATTTTGAATGTTTGATTTCCCCATTCTTAAAAAGGGGAAAATAAAATTATCCTTCACTTTTTTTTAACTTAACAACATGAAACTCATTAGAAGCATTTTCTCCAGATAATTTTCTGGAATGATTATTAATTATAAATTTGGTTTTGTTGAGTTGAGGCTATTAAACTGCACTGCAAAATCACAAAATCTTACCAAGTTTTTATTTTTTAATTTTTTTTATTTCTAGTGCAAATATCTTAGTAAACTTGAAATAAGCAGAGTTGGGTAGCACCAAAACAAGATCAAAAGCATTGGACAACATTTTGTGTTTTTGCAGTGTGCACAGACAGAGAAGTTTATGAAAAATACCCGTTAAAAACTAAATTCGAATCTCTTCCTTTTTCATTAGGTTGATCAAAATGCCAGAGAAGACTTCAACCTCACGTCTGACGGAGAGTTTAATGCCATCAAGACGCTGGTGTTGGGCAAAGTGCATGGTAAGTGAGGAGGCAGAGAGCACAAAAGAGATATTTTTGGCTTTAAAGCACTCAGACTTGTTCGTTCTCCTCCAACACTCAGCAGGAACACTTTCACAAGAATAAAAGGAAAAACCTGGACTAAATGCTTTGTTACTGCTCAAAAAAAAATGCTCAAAAGTCTACTTTAGAGCAGCTGGTACTGATTTCTTTTATAATATATTTTCTCTAATGATTAAAAATCAACAGTATTGAATAATTTCTTGCAGTTTGATTAAAAAAAACAACATAGTTGTTCAAAAATTTCTTTTTGTTCTGAAGAAACTTTTGTTGTGAATCAACTTCCATCCTTATCGCTACAGCCAGTCCCTAATAATGAGTCGTTGAAGAAACTGCCTGGTGCCATGGAAATGAAAATGGTCAAATTTGTTGTGCTTTTCCAAAAGTTACAGCAGCTCAGAACCTTTAGAGTCTTTAAACAGCAAAGTTGGAGTTAAAAAATAAATTTCTGCTCCATATTATTGGATAACTCACAGGTCTGGGATGATAAGGAAGTTGCTGCCTTCAGAGCAAAATGCCTCACATCTGCTGCATTATGGGTTCAGAGCAGGTGGGGAAGGCGACTAGAGCTGGACATATGTGAAGCACTAATGTACAGGAAGGAGTATAAAATGGTTTGAGTCAAGATTATAATACTATAATAAAAAAAATGTACCTGTTTCCTGACCTGATTACCAATCCAAAATGCCTGATTAAAGTCCTACACTGCAAAAACACAAAATATTATGAAGTATATTTGCTTAGTTTTTAGTGCAAATCTCTTATCACACTTAAAATATAAAAAAATAATCTTTAAGTAATGTTTCAGCAAGATATAGGAGCTTGTTTTAAGTCAATAATTCTTAAATATTGATGAAAAAGTTCTTCTTCCACTGGCAGTACGTGGGAAAAGTGTTTCAAGTGTTTTTTTTGTTTTTTTTGTCCAGTGCAATTTTATTTATCAATATTAATGAATTATTGACTTAAAACAAGTGCCCATATATTCCTGAAAGTAACTTATAAGTTAGTTTTGTCTTATTTCAAGTGAACAAAGACATTTGCACTAGAAACTAGACAAAATACTTGGTGAGATTTCTGCGTTTTTGCAGTGTAACTCAAAGCTGTACGTTTATTAATTTTTAATTTAAAAAAATGGTCAAGTGGAAAAATGTCTTGCTGTAAATGAAAAAGTCTGCCAGTGGAACTCACTCTTCATATCAATATCCAAGAATTATTTACTGGAAATATGTCTTATATCTTGCTGAAACATTACTTATAGGTTAGTTTTGTCCTGTTCTATGGGAAATAAGATATTTGCACCAGATGCTAGACTAGAGATACTTGGTAAGATTTCGTGTTTTTGCAGTGTAGATTGTGCAGATAGTTTAACTTCTGCTAAGCGACCAGCAGAAGTTAAATTGTGTGTGCAATCCTTGACCAAACAAATACATACAAGTTTATACAAAACACAGGATTTTTTTTCCTAAAAAAACAAAACAAAAACACAACAAATACATTACAAGGGTCACATAAAACCCCTCTCTCACCTGCGGGCCAGTCCTTAGAACCGTTTAACACTCTGGTCACGAAGCAACAAGCTTATCTACCTGGCAACAGCGAGTCATAAACTCCATGCTGGAGTCACTGGAGAGGCTGAGGAGGGAGTGTGTTAAGTCACTCTGTGGCAGAAAAACCCTCTAAACGTGATTTATAGAGAACATTTCTCTCTTAACTCAGTTCTTCCTTCTTTCTTCAGATATTTTTACAACAGTGAACAAAAATGCAGCAAGAGTGAAAGAAAGCAAGATTTTTGCTGATTCTTTGTTGTTGTTTTTTTTACTTTCTTAGAGTTTGCCATGTTAGTTTTTGTTAGTTTATTTATTAGTTACTTCTGTATAGGATTTAGTTTTTTTTCACCTGGTTTGTAATTTCTCTGAAAAGTTCATCCCTGTGTTTCCTTTGACCTTAAAATTGCACAAATTGGAATCACGATGGTTAATTTGCTTAACACGCCAATTTTAAAATAAATATTTTATTTTTTCCATTGCAAGTTTTTGCGCTATAAGAGGTTTGTGTATTTTGCAAAACTGCAATGGAAAATCTTTTTTTTTTTTTTTTTTTTTTTTGCACCACTCCAGTTTGTAAGTAGGGATGGAGTATTAGGACTGCGCTCATAAAATAAAATAAACTATGAGAATAAATTCAAAATTAGAAGAATAAAGAAATAATACGAGCTCATATGTAACTTTATTCTGCTAATATTATGACTTTATTCTCATATTATTTTGATTTTGTTCTTATATTTTTATGACGTTATTCTGTTTTTTCTCCATTGTAGCATACAGCAGCTTATATGGACAATGCACCGTTCTGCATTTGGGTCCTTTTCATGACTTACACTTTTAACAATTGTCCAAAACGCTAAAACCCTCAAAAACTTTTCTGCGTTTGTTCAATCAAGCTGAAAATGACTTTTATAGGTGGAAATTGGCTCAAAAAAAGAATAATGTTGAGAGTAAATAAACATATTTAACAGAGATTTAAACTGTTTTACTTTTTTTTCCTTAATGAGTGAATTTTAAATAATCTTCAGTGAAGGCTGATTCATTTTATGAAAGAACAAGAAGACGTTCTGTTCTGGCAGCTCTGCTCTGTACAAAACTTTTCTTCTTGTGTCATGTCCAGCAAATATTTGTTGACTTTTCAGGATTTAAAATGGGCCTGGTTACTACACTGGGAGGGACCGATGAGGACTATCTGGGAGTTCTGCCCTCGAGTTCTTCAAAATGCATCGCCTTGGCCAGAAAGATTTTTAGTCTTAAAGCAAAAGATCAATTCTCTTTGTTCTTGCAAACTATATGCAGACCTCAACTCCCCACGTTGCAGAAGGATGCACCTGGCTAACAGAGAGACTGTGTGTTGGTAGCAAAAGGTCTTAGCCAGTAGAGTTTATCCAATATAAGAGAAAAACCAGAATTTATGTCTGAGGTTAAATAGAGAAACAATTTAAAATGCTTTCAGAATGAATACAGGAATGTTTAAATCCCTGCAGTTTAGGGTGAAAATTGATTCATTCCAGATTAATAAAAGATTGTGCTTCTATAGATTTTAGTCATTGTGAAACTGGCAGCAGGTGACTCTGATTTTACCCCCATTTTTAGATTAATTTTTACCACTTACATGCTACATTGTAGAAACTTGGCACTTCTATTCTAGGCACTGAAAAAACACAAAATCTTACCAAGTATTTGTTGTTAATTTCTAGTTCAAATATCTTGGTCCACTTGAAATAAGACAAAAACAACTAAGAAGTAACTTTTCAACAAGAAATTAGTTTAAGTCAAAAATTCCTTAATATTGCTGAAATATATTATAAATTAAACATTTGTAATTTTTAATTTATAGTATTGTTCCCCCGGCAGATTATTTTACTTATAACTAGTACTTTTTCACCAATATTGACTTAACACAACCTCATATATCTTCCTGAAAAGTTACTTATAAGTTAGTTTTGTCAAACACCAAATATTTGGTGAGATTTTGTATTTCTGAGGGTTGTTGTAGCATATCGGTGCCAAGCTGAATGAAACGTGCGCAGGAAGTAAAAATGTGAGGTTGTCACCCGTTTCCACATGCTGGAAATGCATTGGGTCTTTTGGACCACTGTTTGAGTAAACGGGTTTTGATGAAAGCTGTTTAAATGCTTTTTAAAAGCAACAATCCATGTGTTAGCTTCAGCTGAGACATTGCCACACGATTTAGGTTTAGCAAAATGCTATAATGTATTTCATAATGGACTTTTAAAGCATCGTTTTAGATGCTGGTGAAATCTTTATGCCACTCCGTTTTGCACTTCTTGCCCTCCCAAAATGAAAAAATAAAAAGCATCGTATCTAGCCTCTGGGTGATGTATTTAGAGAATTTGGATTTTTGTACTTCTCACGTGTGCATAAGTGTTTATTTCTTTGCATTATTGGAAAGAGTCGGGAGTGTGTGGCGTTTCATTGCTATGATTTATCCACCTAAATGTGCATTTGTAGACAGGGAATTGTAAAAGGCTAAGGGTGACAAGAGTAATAGGGAGCACGTCATGATTTATTCATGTTTCCTTTAAGCGGCTCCTTCAAAGAGCGTCTGAAATATAAGTTGCAAATAACATGAGGGGCTGAGAGGCCGCAGCCTTTAGCCAGACTGTCACTTTAAAGGGTATCGCCCATTTATTTTAGCTTTATCTGAGGAGACTGTCATTATAGCTGGAGAATTATACATTTCACTAGTTTGTCTGAGTTGAATGTGAAATTAGGATTGTTTTTTCTTGCAGAACAGATTGAGAAAAGACCTAGTAGTCTGCATGGTTGTGTCTTTCTCAGCACTGTTGCCTTGTAGCAAGAAAGTCGTGGGTTCAATTCCCTGCCTTGGGTTTTTTCTGCATGAAATTTGCTTTTAGTCCCCATGAATACGTGGGTTTTCTCCGAGTAGTCCGACTTCCTTCCACAGTCCAGGGGTATGCCTGACCAAGTCAACAGGTTTTGGTTAGGTTGCTCTTATTGCTTTTAGGTTTGAGTGTATGTACGGTTGGGTAATAATAACTACTTGCATTTTACATAGTTACATTTTGGTCTTAATTTCTAGTACAAATATCTTAGTACAGTTGAATTGAGACAAAACTAACCAACAAGTATGTTTTCAGCAAGATACAAGAGCTTGTTTTAAGAAAATAATTCCTTAATATTGATTAAAAGGTAATAATTCCACTGGCAGATTGTTTCACTTTAAATAAAACAATCTGCCAGTGGAACTGGTATTTTTTCTTAATGAAAATTAAGGAGTTATTGACTTAAAAGAAGCTACTACATTGTGCTGAAAAGTTAATTTTAAGTTAGTTTTGTCTTTATTTAGGTTTTCTAAGATATATGCACCAGAAACTAGACAAATATACGTAGTCAGATTGTGTGTTTTCAGCAGGATTTTCTTGCCACTTCGTTGAAATAATTTGTCCTTTAAAACACCCTGAGATGTACGTTTTTAATTAAACTTACAACAGCTCTATTTCAGGTAACTTAACAAATCCTCATTCTATTGCAGTCTGACGTAAAGCTCAGGTTTGTTGTCACGCAGCTGAACGAGCGTGGCGCGTTTCAACCCTGTCATGTCGACACACAACCTGCTGTCCACTCTGTCAAACCGACAGAGGCAGAGACTCTGATCAGAATCAGAAAAAGCAGCGGCGAAGTGGATTCCCCGTCGCTTCCCCCCGGCCTCGTCATCCATCAGGCTAACTAATGGAGCCAGAAGGAACACAGGGAGGCTGGCAGAGACGTGATGTAGCGAGCAGAGCAACGGCTGAAAGACGGCTGTAATGTTTCCTCATCAACATGCAGATGTGTTCAGGTAACAGTCAGCTCTCAGTCATCTGATGCAGCTGTTTGTGTCGGCTTTAGCAGCTGCTGTTTACGCTGCAGTGAGGAGTTCAGATGAGTGATGGAGAGGATGGAGTCGGTGAAATTAACAGATAAAGGCAGAGAGGGAAGATTTGTCTCAACATATGATGAATACAGGTGGAAACTGGAAGAACTGAAGGCTGATGATGAATTAAAGATCTGTCAGGATTGGTGATTGTCTCATTTATGCTTCCAGGAGCAGAGTTGGGTACTAACTAGTTATATTTACTCAATTACATTTACTTGAGGAACTTTTTTTTTTTTTTTTACTACTGGGGGTATTTTTAGTTGAGTAATTTTATTATGGAGTATTTCTACTTTTACTTGAGTAAAATTTCTGGATTTTCTACCCACTGAATGGAAAAAAACAAAACAAACTTGTTTTAATCAAAACTTCACCAGACACAAACACACACCTCCAGGTTTTGTTAAAGTTTCATAAGTTTTATATTGAAAGAAACTGATTTAGAAACATTTTCTTCAGCCTGATTTTGTTATTTTTTGTTACCTACATGAATTATTGTCATTTTTGCTCTCATAAAATCAAAAGTTCCACTTATTTTGGTCCAAATAAATCCCTTAATATTTTAAATATTAAGAGATTTATTTGATCAGTTACTCAGTATTTGAGTATACTTTTTAGTCTTACTTGAGTAATTTATTGGATGGCTACTTTTAACTTTTACTTGGTAAAAATATGTTGAAGTATAGCAACTCTTAGTTGAGTACAATTTTTGAAATCTCTGTCCAGGAGCAGCTGAATAATCTACAGGTACTTTTCCAGTTTTCAGTTAAGATAACATCCATTATTTCCACAGTGCAGAGGAACAGGAGAAACTAAACACCGTGAATATTCTGTGCTTTTCAAAAGCATTCGTGCTACTTTGACTTTTTTAATGTCATGTTACAACCACTTAAAACCGCAGCATGCAACTTTAGTAAAAAATGTTTTCTACAAATTTATTAAAATTGTCACCATGTTGTGACAGTGTAATATTAGACAGATAATATGTGAAAAATGTATCTCCTCCACCTCCTTCCTCCCTGTGCTGAAGAAATTCACTGTCACCAGTCAAAAACAACCAATCAGAGCCAGGAGGAGGGTCTTGGCGCTGTCAATCACGCTTGTGAATGCGCTGCTTTATGTATAAAGATTGAGAAACAGCTCACCGTCATCAGTGGCTAACTACCCTTAGTATTCACAATAATTTGCCAGTGAAACAATACATTTTAACTTGTATTGTTTCACTGACAGATTATATTTCACCAGAACTTTTTTCATCAATATTAAGAAATTCATATAAGTAAAGACATATAATAGACAGAAATGCGCATCCTAATTTAGATACCAGTGTAGCAGTATTGTCTGACTATGCACCATTTGCTACCTGTTTTGCACAGATGTACAGAATAATGTATATTTTTACTTCCTTTTGCAGAGTCTGGTGATTTGGACCCTCATCTGGCACGGCTAGCGTCTCTGGGTTTCACCGGCTGCCTCTCAGTAGTTCAGTTCAACTCCATCAATCCTCTGAAAGCTGCTCTGCTCCACCCAGACACCAGCCCCATCATCATCACCGGACCTTTGGTTCGGTCCAGCTGTGGCTCTGCAGCCTCAGCCAATCCCTACGCAGCTGAAAACATTCACCATATATCAGGTGAAACATGGAGTTACGGATCAAACTTCGAGATTTCTGTTATTAATAGAGGTTTGATTTGTGTTTACTTGTGCTGCTTTATTCGGTTTGTCTGTTATTGTGTGTCTGGTCCTATCAATTAAACTTGAGAAATAAATAAAGCATTTTATTCAGAGTCAAATACAGAACATCTAGAAGAACAATGGAATGAGATTTTCATTTATTTCTTCAGAGAGACATTTTAGCCATAATTGTGTTCTGGTTCATTTTTTCTTCTTCTTCTTTTTTCTATATTTCCTAGGTACTTGTTTTGTTGATTGGATTTTCTTTCTACTCTTTTCACATTTTGCAACAACACAAAATCTTACCAAGTATTTTTGGTTTAGTTTCTAGTGCAAATATCTTTATACAAGTTATAAGTAACTTTTCACAAAGATAGGTGGAGTACTGGTACGATTGGCAGATTATTTCACGTATAACAAGGAAAAATGTCTTGTTAGAAGTGAAATAATAATCAATATTACCAGTACTTTTTCATCAATATTAAGGATTTATTGACTCTAAACAAGCTCCTACATTTAGCTGAAAAGTTACTTGTAAATTAGTTTTGTCTAATTTCAAGTGTACTAAGATATTTGCACTAGAAACTAGACCAGAAATACTTGGTAAGATTTTGTGTTTTTTTGCAGTGTAGGGGATCAAAAGCCTTTCTCAAACTTTTATTAAACTTAAAACAATAAAAATAAAATCTATTTTCAGTTTTGATGCATTTTAAAGGGGGAAAATGAGATGTTTACCGTTCTGTATTTTAGATAAAGCCAGTTTGAATCAGTTTAAAGCTAACTGGATGCATCAGTATTTCTCTTGTTTTGCTGCTTCTCTCATTTTCCTCCTCAATTCGGTGATGACTTCTGGCTTTTTATTTTGTTCTTTCTAACTCCTCTCTTGCTCTGATTTGCTCCTCCTGACTTTTCCGTCTCTGCTGTAGACCGGTCCGGCTCAGTGGGCTCAGGTCAACCTTTAGTCAATGCCATCAGGACCGACTCGGCTCTGATTGGAGGTACTAAACCATTTCTGTCTCTTGCTGCACTGGAATCTGTTTTATCTCTGCTCACACTATCAGTTTCAAATCAGGCATAGCGACTTATATAAAACTTGACTTTAATGTGTTTGTTCAGGCGACATTTAAAACGTTTGAAGCGAGAGATGTGCAAGACATGACTCGATTTAAAACCAATTTAAACTTTGGTTCTCTGCCAGCATTAATTGATTCAAAGTGGAGACTATACGAGGTGGGAACTGTGGAAGTCATTTCAAACTGTCCATTCAATCCTGTTGTACACAAAGGGCAGAAAACCTAATCGAACTGCAGAAATCTGCTGAGAAAGCTTACTCTGCCATTATCACAAAACATGGACATTTTTAATGCATTATTAAACTGATTTTAAATTCTGCTTCAAGCTTTTAAACTATCTAGTTTTCCCTAAAGTGCTCAGGTTTGATCTTAACTGATGGAAAACTTTTTAAAATGTGTTTTAGATTAGCGATTCAGTCAGCCGTGCATAAAAGAAATGTGCTGCGGTTCTGTTATTCCAGAGTTTCTCCATATGAATTAGAATAGAGAACTCAATGATTCTAATAGAGAACTAGTTGACCTTTGACCTTCTGAACACCTAAAACCTGTCGATTTCTGCATGTTACATCACGCGTTGAGAAAGTATTTTAAATGTGTATATGAATAGTTTTGTGTGACTCATTTATTTCAAGTGTTTCTTTTCCTTTTGATGATTAGAGCTCACAGCTAATAAAAAACAAGTTTCAGTTTCTCTGAAAATATTATATTAGACTAATAAAAAATGGTTTTAATGTATAATATTATGGCTCATCCAGGAAGACAACTGGTTTTACAGTCCAGGTCACTGCTAAAGATGATGGACTTTCAGAGGGCTGTATTTCCATGTTAATGGAAAGTTGAGTGAAAGGAAAAACTCTGCTAGGAAAAATGTGCATAAGCAACATGGTTAATCTATAACCAAGAGAGATTCATACTAATTGGTTAGATTACCTTTAGTAAATAGATGTAATTATAAATGTATTATTAAAAACAGTTTTTATTTTTGCATATTTTTTTCTCATCTTCCTTCCAGCTTAAAAAAAAAAAACCCTCTACCGCCCCCTGGTGGTTTCCACTTTAAAAAGATTTATGAACTAGTAGCTGCATTTCCATTGACCAATTATGCACAATTGTGTAATTGTGCATAATTGTAACCTTTCCTTCCTGAACACTGTAAAAACACAAAATCTACCAAGTTATTTTTGTTTAGTTTCTAGTGCAAATATCTCAGTACTCTTGAAATAAGACAAACTAACTTATAAGTAACTTTCCAGCAAGAAATATGATATATGTTTTAAGTCAATAATTCCTCAATATTGATAAATTATTTGCTTCATGGGCAGATTATTTCACTTATAACATGGGAAAAATGTCTTGTTGGAAGTGAAACAATCTGCCAATTGATCATGTACATTTTTATTAATATGAAGGAATTATTGACTTAAAAGTAAACTTAACTTAAACCTACTTAAAAGTAGGCCAGAATTACCTGGTAAGATTTTGTGTTTTTGCAGTGTAGGAACTCTCGATTCTGTACTGTAAACTTTTCAGTATTTTGTCTTTTTTTTATTTGCTCCCACAGTCAGTGAGATGACCATAAAATAAACACTGTTTATTGAATTAAACGAACATTTTCATAATATTCTAATTCCAGGTGTCATAGCGGTCGTCATCTTCGTGGTTCTGACCGGCTTGGCCGTCACCGCGCGGTACCTCTACCGGAGGAAGGACACGTATCGAAACCAGGAGGGGAACGCAGTCAAACGGGAAGACAGCCCAGATTTCCCTTTCAACAACCAGACTGACTCCCAGAACCTGTCCTCTGAAAACCCAAAGGAGTATTTTATCTAGCAGGAGTTCTGCCGACCCGATGCGCTGCCGCTTTTTTACAGGGTCGGAGGTGAAGAAGACGACTCGAAGACCCTCTGGACTCGTCGGTCGACTCGAGAGCCTCCTGGACTCTTTGTTACCAAAAGTGGCTCAACTTCAAGGCGAAGGCAAAAACAAACAGTTGGTGTTGTGTTTCTGTTGCTTTACTGTAAAATTGTGGATATTCTGATACAAACAGGCAACAGTGTTTGACTTCAAGGTGGTAATATGCATTTTTACAGAAAATGAAATGTGGAATTTGTGTCTTAGCAACAAGATTTGGCTGCTTTCACTTTACTTTTTCAACATTGAATTTGTCCATCTTTTATTGAAGCATTAGGGAGAAAATGTGAAGTGCTGCCCCCTTGTGGCAACACGTAAAGACGATTTCCAGATTCATGTGTTTGGGTTTAAAGGAAGTTCACAAAATATTCATTAATGTTTTACTTTTCTCCAATTTTCAGGTGCATATTTTAATTCCCTTAATGCATATGTGGGTTTTCTTACACCAGCTGCCAAATTTATTCCACAACTTAAGCCACGGGTGCCCAAACTTTTTGTCACATGGACCAAGTAAAAAGAATTAGCAGGCCAAAAAAATTATAATTTTTATTGTTTTATCTCATGTATTTAACTGCTCAACAATAAGTTAAGCATAGAATCATTTTAATTAAAGAAATGAGTCATAGTTGTAGGAAATATAAGTTTAAATCTTTGTAAATCCAAAATTTAAAAAGGGTTTTACATTGTAAGGCATCCAGTTTGAAAATTCTTTTGGGCCTGGATAAAAAAAAGATAAATATTAAACCTATGATCTGCAACGAGAACAGGATTTTATTGAAAAATGTTTGCTATATTAAGCCAAGTTTAATCGATTAATTAAAAGCAAATCTGGGTTATCTAAAGTTTACAAAGAAGTAAATCTGGTTTTATTTACTGAGTCAAAGAGAAATCAAAAAGTGTTTTTATTAAAAGACACTCACTGTGTTTTATGTAAGATTTTCCAATGAAAGATTTTAATTTTAATTAAAATTTTAATTAAAGACAATAAAGTCTCCATCTGCATCACCCACGTTTGCTGGCCGGGCCACACAGAATCAATTCAAGGGTCACAAATGGCCCCGAGCCGCACTTTGGACACCCCTGACTTAAGCACACATTTTGTAGAATATAAAGGTACATTTAGTATTGTTTTAAAAATCATTGTACCAAAACACAATGTAAAATGTTACTATGGACTTTGTGAAGCGTTTAGGCTTATCTTAGTTGCCTTAGAAACCCCATTCCTTTATTTATATATTTTTTTTTGGACAAACCGAGACAAAAATGCTTCTGTGCTTTGAGATGTTGTTCTCAAGAGACTGTGGAGACAAAACACAACTCTGAGCAAAACATGGAGTCTTTTGATATTTAACATTTGTCACCACAGATCTGGTTCAGTTGATGCAGCAAGGATGGGCTACGTTGCTTAGTAAAAACAGAAAAAAGTGTTTTGCAAGAGGTTGGATATAGATTGCAGTGTGTCACAAGAAGTAAAATTAGGTTGAGAATTTCAAATAACGCAAAAGTATCAGTAATTGACATCTTTATGGTTGTTTTCACAAAGGCGAAGTGAATTTCTGCATTTTGTGTTGGGATCCATTTTGCATCTTGTTAAAGCCCACGAGGGACGAGTTTCAGAAGTTATATGGGGAAAAAGTTTCATTAAAAGTGACCAAATTTGCTATTATGTACATAGCATCTAATGGTCAGTCATGACTAAGTAGGTCATTTCCAGGCTCAGACGTTTTAAGATTTAGCTCAAAGCTAATGAGGAAAAGTCTCATCAGCCTCGAGCTAATGATCCTAAAACGCTTTGCTAAAAGTTAGATTGAAACTCCGTGCCCGGAGCAGCAAAACTAACTGGGTGAGTGTGAAGGACGCCTGTTTTTGCTCTGCAGAAGGGGAAAAAATCTCTTAATACATTCCAGTGTTTGAAAATGTTTTTGTAAAACTGGGCAGTTTCCCCTGAGCCTGGATGTCTGAAGAACGAGGTATCTTTTGAGAACTAGCAATGGACCAAGGGGTAAAGTCAAAAGCTTTGATTATTTTTACATTTGCTTTTCGTTTTTGATCGTGGTTGTAGCACAAAAAACAAAAAGAAAGAAATATTGAAAAGCATAAAAGATAATAGGCGAGAGCTTAGAATTATGTCATGTTTAGAAACCAAAAGGTTAATTTATGCAATCAGGAAGAGAAAGGATAAATTTTCTTCAAGAGTAGTAGTTTGGAGACTTAGCAAACCTACACTCTTTAAAGGGACTTAAGAGAGCACATTGCTGAGCCAAGTCATCCTTTAAATCACCACTTTGATAAATGACTGCATGTGACAAAGCTGATTTGAAACTCTGAAAGTCTGGCAGCATTCAAACAAACACCATTTCTGCTCCTGTTCTGACCAGCATTTTCTTTATTATTATTTGACCTCTATTCGTACAAGTTGTCTCTGTGAGATCTGAGATCACATTTACAACAGAGACTTGTTTTGATTAAACAGACAAAATCACAAACACAGCAACATAACAAGCAATTTAGAAATTTGCTTGTTATGTTGACGACCAGGCCAATTTCTCTGCTGTCGTTTCTCCCAGCAACTTCAGAACAAACACTTTTCAAAACGTGAGAGACCACACACAACAATAAAAAAAATATTAGGTATTAGAAAGATGTGTGTGGTGTTGAGCAACACACCACGGAACAGATTTCACTCACCAACATTCACAGTCCGATGGGAAATCTTACGAGATCAAACGTGAATTCAGAGTACACAAATATGGCCGACAAGGAAGAAGCAACGGTGATAGTTTGTGGAGCAACAGAGAAAAGGCGTCTCTGATGTCCACCAAGCTTTCTGGAGCTCCATGGAAGTTGTTTTTTGAATTCCCCACCGTCTTTCTCTCACCTGGCTTTCAGTTTGGCTGCACGTCACATTCAACAAAGCTGCGTTCTCATTTGTCCAAATGATATCGGTGCCATATTGGGCTAAGACAATCCAACATGTAGAATATCCTGGATTTTAGATCGAAGCGATTCCAAAGACCTTCCAAACAGACTAGATCACTCTGAACAGACCACACACGGCAGGAGACTGTAAGATTATCAGAAAGTTCTTAGAATTGTCGAAAAGAAAAAATCTTGTGAGTCTCACTTTTTTCCACATAACTATCAAAATATTAAACTAATGTAGTTTAACGGTGTAGCATTAGTCTGAAAAAACTTCAAACTAATGCTACATTTGTTATGGATGGAATGGAGGTTAAACTACTTAATTTGGAGTTCACTGTCAAACATCTCCATTTTGCTCCCACGCTGTCCTAACTATTGAAATAAATAATGGAAAAGCCAGTTGAATTTAATTTGGGTTTCAAAATTTTTATTTTTTTTAGCTAAAAAAAAACTAAAGGTAGGGATGGACATTTATTGTGAAAAAATTCTTATCATGATAAGAACTCAGATTTATTGTTAGGACAAATTTCAATTATAGATAGTAAATGAAAAATATTAAATGTTATTTTTGCTGTTTTCTCCAGTGTTTTTTCCACAAGAGGCTTAATAAATATCAGTACATTGAGAAATATGATTAAATGCAGTTGCTGTGTGCAGTCCAGTGATAAATCACATTTTGTCTTAAATGAGAATATTTTTAGGAACAATATTTGTGTTTGTGGTGCTATGAATGCCAACCCATGAAGTCGCAGCTATCTAAAAAATACGCAATACATTTTTTTTACATCTTTATCGTTATCGCAATAGTACCACAAAATGTTGTGATAAAATTCTAAGTCCTCCTCCACCCCGAAGTATGAGGTTGTTCACGTCTCTAAAAACCGTAACTGCTTGCAGGGAGCTTTCCTTCCTCGATTTCTTAATGCATTTCAGCTGTGAGGTTTCTGAGCAGCAGCAGCAGTGCTCTCTTAACGCCATCGCCTCATTTGCTTCACGCAGAGACCATTCTTAGACACTAATCTGCTTTGATGTGCAGGTAGATGTGGACAAAGGGCCAAACTGTGAGAGGAGGCGAGTCAGACAGGAACAGAATCAGACATTTTCCAAGCAGACATCCTTCTAATCAAAATGAATTTTCTCAAGTGCAGCTCATGTGCAAACAAACAGAAGAGATGAGAAGTGTGTCAATTATCGAAGTTTGTAACAAACAGCCCTATCTCCATCCTAAACTCTGAAGTGCAGATGTGAATTTACTGACAAGTTGTTAAAGTTCGTGTTGGTTCAGTGTCTCTTTCTTTTGATCAGCTTTGTAGAAAAGACTGAGTGAAACTGGACAAACGTTTCGGTCAGTGCAGCTGAGAAGCAAATGTTTACACACTGATGACATGGGTCATAATGAAGCAAACCAAGTTAACTTTTGTTTTTGTGTTTTCTGATTAAAAAATGGCCTCAAAGTGAACATTTTTGGAGAAGCGTGTGTGGGTTTGATTTTTCTTTCAACAATAAAGTTGTTTTATGCATTCGTTTTTTTAAAAAAAGGATGAATCTTGTCTGTTAAGAATGTTTCAAAATAAGTTTGTTTCCCACATTATTTTTAAACTTTTGACTTTAGAGACCAATAAGGCATAGCATTACGACCACCTGCCAACACTCTTGATTAATCAATCATTTATTTACATACACATCCACAATATTGATGACCAAAAATCAGTAGAGTGACCACTAAAAGCATTCATCCATTTGGATGTTTTACCCTTTTAGGGCTTTTACAAATCAATCGTGATCAACAAAATTTGGCTTTTTTGACAAAAAACACCCACTTAATGTCTATATTTCACAAATTTCACATATTGCCTTACAAGTTCTGTATTTTATGGCCGACTACATGTTTCAATATGACCGCTCTTTGTGTGAAAAAAGCGTTTCCACTGCAGTTGTGCGAAATACATCTCCACCTCATCGTAGCACAAAAAAGCTTTTAATCGGAAGAGTTTTTTTCAAAATTTCTGGATGACAGAAATTCATGTCATCCAGACAGATTGAAAATATATCTAATCAATGCCACTACTTTGTTTTCCAGGGAAAAATAATCAAATAAAATCAGGTCTGTTGGACAAAAATTAGAAAATCCTGTTTTCAACTCAGTTTTGTTTATTTTTTTATGCAGAAATGAATCGGGTGTGCGACGTTCTTTTGATATTTTTATATTTTTCTCAGACTTAGCTGAATAGTCAAAAAGGAGAAAAATACATGTAAGTTTTGTTTGTTTCAAAAAATTTTTTTTGCTGGTTTTGTTTTTTTAAAGTTGCGAAATTTATATTGAATTAAGTCAATTTTAGGATATATATATATATATCACTGATTGTATGTACTCTATGAGTAAAAATTAAAAAATTTCCCTTTAATCCAGAACTGCTAAAAGGTAACAAAGTTTTGCTCTTTAAATTTCTACTGAGGCATCACTGCATTTCCTTTGCCTTCACTTTCTGCCCTCTTTCTGTTGTTACTTAGAGATTCATTACCGTTCCACTTGAACAAGTTGCTTTGCATAACAACATCGATTAGACTCATTGAGGTAAATGTAGAAGTGGCGTCTGCAGAAGAGAGGAGTCAGTTTGACAGAGTCGGGTGCAGATCGAGATCGGGGAACAGCCGCCACAGAGGAGCTGGAGACAGGCTGACTGTGATCCTCCCTGCATGGCTGCTTTAATGACAGGCCGCAAACTCATTCAGCAACGCAAACAAAAACACTCTGAACCTGCTCCATGCTGGAGGTCTGTGACCGCTGACACAGGTTCCATATGAACCGAACAGAACTTCTGATAAAGATGCGTCCTAATGAAATGTGTATTTTATTGAAAATGCATGTTATTTATCCTGTAAAATGTCAACTCTGAAACTTGTTTTCAACACTAGTAATGACGCCCCAGCTGGAGATGTGGATCAGATTTTGAGTATCCCTCAGCTTTCTGCTTGCAAGGTCAGACAATTTTATAGTTTTTGTAATATTCTGACTCAGTTTGGCCTGTTTAGGCCTGGAGTCTACAACCTTCACACTCCAAAGAGCCATTTTTGTCCTAGAAAAGCCACAAATGTTTTCATACCCTTTTTGAAAACAGATCGCTTTGGAAATGTGTTGTGATTTTTAAAGAAACTGCATTTTATTTCTATTATTAATGCTTCCAGATATAGGAAAACGGTAAAAGAACAATTATGGACAATTATGTTTTTTTTGGGGGGAAAACATAGTTTCCAATCTAATGACAAGAAAAACATATCTGTAGTGTCATCCATTAAAAACAAACAAAACAAAAAAAAACATTGTCATGTTTCAGTGTGTTCATTAGACCCAAATGAAGACAGAGACAGCGAGTTGACGGTGAGATCTCAAAATCAAAAATAGTAAAACAAAGACTAACAAAAAACAGCACAGTAAATGAGAGAGACCGTTAAATACTGAGAGTTTTAATGCTGGAACAATGAACAGGCACTAATTTGAAAATAAGGTGCAGCTGTGAGGGGAGAGCCGAAGACAGACTGAGGGAGAGAGAAAGTAAACACTGGCTGGAAAACATAAATCTAACAAAAAGCAACTAAAGAAGAAATAAACATGATTTAAGTAAAATAACAAAGAACAGATTTAATGAATTAAAATGTAAATAAGACTGGTCTAGTCAAAACAAGAATAACTAAAGCAAAACACAAATAATAGAACTACAAGCCCAGAGAAAAAACAAGATCCTGGCACAATGAGGTAGAATTTGCATTAATAACAAAAGGTAAGGAACTCACTCCACAGTCATGGAATCTGTGTTTTACATGGCGACATTTCCATTGACCATATAAGTGAAAAATTTGACATTTAGGAAATAAATTTGCCTAATGGAAATACGGCTATTTAAAAAAAATAACTCGTTATTTGACAGAAAGTTGTGGTCATATCAAAACTGGTTTATTTTGCAAAACTGCAATGTGTTTGTGTGTTTGGCATAACTAATTTTAAAACTCCAATGGGGAAACCTTAACAAGTAAAAATAGTTAATAAATATGGATCTGTTAGATAAACCCAGGACTTGACATTTCCTCCCTTTTATTTAGAGAAACAAAATATACAGGTAGTGTCGATCTATGCCTGAAAATCCTGAAGTTTTACCCACGTATTGCACGTTTTCCTCACCGCCATGTCCTTTTTAACCATCACTTCAGCAGCTTCATTAGCATGAGCCTTGCTGACCAATTCAGCCTGAAAGGTTGTGCATGATTGACAGATGTGATGTGCTTAAGAGCAGGCCAATTAATTCTGACAAACGGCTCGACGTATTCAACATCACGGTGTGCAGCAGCATGAAATGAGCTTTAATTACCGCAGGCCATCGCAGGTCTGATGTTACTCGTGCTCTGTTGCGCTTCAGCAGACGAGCCTCACGTTTGTTTTGTAGATTAGCTCCATGTGTTCTCAGCAGATCTGAGCAGGACTGAATAGATGATGTGGAACAAATTCAGCCATTTTTGTTTTTAAGACTTCATGGATTTGTAGTGTTTGGACATATTTGAGTGGCGTTATGAAGTTCGTGTTACCGCAATGCCAGTTTAATTGCATATGTTATGTTTTTATTAGGATTTAGCTAAAATAACGATGGTGTGCTTTGGCTATTTTGACGTCCTGTATTTTTACGACGTAAGTCTTATTTTCTTATTTGGTAACACAAGTTTCTGCTTCAGTTCGCCCGGTTATATGCTTTCATGCTTGTCCGTTTTTAAAGCGCCATAAGAAGGCTCTAAGTTTAATGTTATTCTAAACTGACTGAAGTCACAGATTAGTATTTGCTTACGCCTTGTGTAATTTTAAATTTTTGGAAGAGGCTGTTTCATGTATTTACTCAATAAAAGGTGAGTTTCTGCCATAATATAGCCAACTAAACGGGTTCTTTGATGTTTGCCTTTTTGTTTTTAGGATGTTGAAGGGATTTTGGTATCCATGACGGTGAAATCCATTTACTGGACTCTGAAAGACTTTTACTGCCACCTTGTGGTTTGATTGGAGAACTACAACGCACGTCTGGAACTTGCCCCTAATGACCTCTGTCCTGTTCTGGATCAGATTGCAGAATGAAGAACCTGAGCAGTATGTTTAATATATATATATATTAATATATATTACTTAATATTGTATATTGGTATTAATAAAAAAAATACACAGTTTAGGGTTTTTTTGCTCACATATTAATACATATTTCTTTTGATCATATAAGTATTAATATTTAATATTAATACTTATATTATTATTAAATAATATAGGTATTATATTATTTAATAATATAATATTAAGAATCATTTCCTGGAATCTCATTTGCATCAAATGAGATTCCAGGAATAATGTTTTTTTGACGTAAAGTTGAGATGTTCGGCCATTTTGTCTAAAGAAATCCAAATGTATATAAAACCAACTCTCCAGCACGGTTCAGGATTCTTCATGTGTTTGGTTTGTTTAGCAGATTTTAGTTTATATGTAATATATTTTTTTTATAATTATGAAAGATCTGATCTTTTTTATAATGCGATATGTAAAACCAAATAAAAGAGTGAAATCACTGCAGTGCAGTGATAACTTCAGCCTTTTATTTGTTCCTTTAGTGTAACTCCAGGTCCAAAGTGTCAAAAGCACAAGCAGACAGGAAGTCACTCAGAGATGCTGTCTTACATTTTATTGTGATGGGGAGTCATAAAAATGGAGCAAACCCAAAATAAAAACCATACAAAAAGACAGTGGATTTACAAAGGGTTGTATAGACAAACATTATGCAGCCTTCAACCGTACAATGGAAAATACAAAGATGGCACACAACAAAAGACAGGGCGGCGGGACGATACAGATTTGGCTTGATAAAATAAAAAAAGGAGGATTAACGACTTCATAACAAGATCCTTCATTAAAACGGCGACGACTCATGCGTTTAAAGTCACAGAATTCAGTAGCTTAATAACGACGGATGCACATGTAACAGTTTCTATTTCTCACTTCATTCCTGTCTTTTTTTTCCTTTATTTTCTCAGCTTAAAACAAAAGTCAAGTTTACAGAGTACACTTTTAATTTTAATTCTTTTTTTTTTTTTTTTTTTAACTATTTTTTTGTTAAAACAAACTTCATCTCCCAGAACCACATTTTGGGATTCTTGTTTGCCTCAAGAGTATTTTTCATACTAAAATATATTATTGTATCAATTCAAACTACAGTAATGTACACTACAATGTGTAATAAATAAGCATAAAAGAAAATATAAAAATAAGACACATAAATATAAAAAAGTTTTCTAAAAACTAAACCGGATTTTTTTTTTTTTCCTGTGAAAAGGGTTCAAATACTGCTGTTGTTGACAAAAACACATAAAAAGCAAAAAAAATAAAAGAAATAAGGGACAGAAAACAAAAGCACTATAAAACACTGTTAGGGTAAAAACAACTCAAAACTCTTCAAAGTCCACATTCACTAATGTTTGTTACCTGAAGTGCAGGGCAACTTGTCATACTTCTTCTGTTTTTGAGGAAAAACAAGTGCACAAGAGAGAATCTGCTCTAATTCATTAATATTTCTAACAGTTTTCTCTCTTTTTTTTTTTTTTTTTTTTTTAAACCAGATTAGGAAAAAACACTCCCATATCAAGCTAAACATCAACCTAAACTGAGAACGTTTTACAGCTTTACGCCGAGTGGCAGAACAACCCATTAGGACCAGATGCAAGAACTTTATCCTTTCTCTACACTGTGTCATTTTTAGATCAGAAATCAGTCATAAATTGGCATGCATTTCACAAAAATCATTTTAGACTGAATTCAAATGAATCCAACTTCTTTTATTCTGCAATATGGAAATTAATACTTTGACTAGGCTCCTGTTTCTTCATTTCCAAAAACCACCACAGTAAATCCTTATACTACTGTCTCTTTCATCATTACTCTTCTGGGTGCAATTGGAAATGTAAGACATTTTTCCTAATGAGTTTGAGAATAATTTATTGGTTACAATCCATTTAAAAAATAGGCTAGTCAAGGGTGGGAATATTAAATAACTGACACTACAGGAACACAAAATCCAAAGAATTTTAGTCTAGTTTCTAGAGCAAATATCTTAGCACACTTGAAATAAGACAAAACTTAGAAGTAACTTTCCAGCAAGATTTAGAGGCTTGTTTTAAGTCATCGATTCCTTAATATTGATGATAAAGTCCTGGCTGTAAGTTAAATAATCTGCCAGTGGAACATTTTTCCCATATTATAAGTTAAAATGTATTTGTTCCACTGGCAGATTATCTCACTTATGTCTAGTACTTTTTCATTAATAATTAGAAATTGTTGACTTATAATAGGTTTTTATGTGTTGCTGAAGAGTTAGTTACAAGTTAGTTTTGTCTTATCTCAAGTGTACGAAGATATTTGCTCTAGAAACTAGACTAAAATACTTGGTAAGATTTTGTGTTTTTGCATGAAAACAAAAAGCAAAAGGTTCAAACTGTTATTTCTTTTTTTAAATGTATACAAGCTAAAGTGGCAGTTAAATATAGGCTTAAATAAACAAAGATTAAAAAATAATTTCATCAGAAAACACAAAGTTTTTCATTAACGAGGCGCCTCAGAACTTTCTGGAAAAGTTATTGCCTGGTATTTGACAGTATTTATACACAAAAAATAAAAACAAAACATTTTTTATTCATACTGTAGCAAAAGTGTTGTATCATATTGAAATGAACATTTATAAAAATGTTACTGTACCACAATATATGAGCTGGTTAATTAGTCGATCTGCTCAGGTTAGCCAGCCTGCAGTCTGATGCAACTTCAGCTTTGAAGCAGCGTTATTTTTGATAAGACGGTAACAGTCGAGCAATAGTGGTTTTCTCATGCTATTCTCTGCTGACTGGCAGTGCGCAGCAACCAGTGGAGGAGGGGAAACCAAACGTTTTCAGTCAAACCGTTCATATATCAGGTTTCCCCAGCACTTTCTCTGGCACTTCTGTAAATGACTTGAAATGTGAAGATGGAAACCTTTAGTGGTTTTGAAACTATAAAGTTTTTAATATTTTTAGCATGGGTTGACATGGCAACCGGAGAATCCTGGCTCCTGAGTTTTCTATATCTTTAGTCTTTAAGGAAAAGCTTGCATCAGGTCTGAATGGGTTTAATTGACTTAACAGCTGCTTGGTTACTTTGAGCAAAAAACATTACACGGTAAGCTTTGCTAGTGGATTATTATATTTCATCAAATGATTATAACAAACTATAGAGAACGAAACTCATTGTGATAAAATATGCTGCAGTTGCTTAGTCATTGATGCATCCTATGATATTTGAAAAGATCTTGTATTTGTGACAAGTTCGCTGTTCTGTGCGCGCTAACAAACATTAACCAACATGGGTGGTGTGTAAATAAGAGAGGAACATAATACTGGCTACATGTGAAGAAGATGAAGAAGAAGTAGAAGAAGAGGAAGAAGAAATAACACTGTTCAATGGCACTTTTAACAGCACACAGGTCTTGCATAAGGCTGGAGGCATCGGGGTGGAGCAGGAAGCAACCTGATCCTTCACATACACTTCAAATGTAAGCTGATAACACTGACACGGAGAAAATAAAGTGGAACGGAAAAGCAGGAGAAGATTGATAGGATGGTGTGTGTGAGTGTGTGCGTGCGTGTGGGCGTGTTTTGGACCCGAAGACGAGCCTGGAGGCGGAGCTCTTCTCCGGTCCGTCCACAGAAGCGCTGATGCTGGCTTTGAGGTTGACCTTTTCTTCCCTGATTGGACTAATTTGGTTATGGCAAACAGAAGCCGCCTTTTCCTCCCCGTCCCGTCCCGTCCCGTCCCCTTCCCCCCACCCCATTCCCAGGAATACCTAGTTTTCCTTAAGGCTAACAGTCGAAACTGAAAACAAACAGAACGCCAGCTAGCGAAGGCTAACACTAACACGAACAACATCCCGCTAGCTAGCGTACATATACAACACTGAAGGGCATACGATGCATGAGGCATGTATCCGTAGGTAAACTAGGAATACTGTAGTGCAGAGGTTTTTGTTCGTCAAACTCAATTAAATACTGATTTAGGAAAATTCATTGGCAATAAAAAGGTATAGAAATCTTTCTCTATACAGGTTAAAATGTCTTCAAACAAGAACAAGATTAGTAACACTGACTGGCTGAGGAAAAGAAAAAAACAAAACAAAAACATGGGAAGTCTCAGTAACAAGTCTAACAAGATGATAGATGGTACTACTTCAAATCTGTACTTCTATAAACACTTTAAAACATGAATATTTTACTTTTCACAAATAAAAAGTCACTGTCTTTGTTTTTTCTAAGTTCAGGCACACCTGGGTTTTTGTACACAGTAGTGGACCGTTAAGATTAGGCAACTTTCAGACTTGCTCCTTCTTGATGTGGTTTTTGTCTGAAATGACTTCGACCGAAGAAGAATCGGGTTCCTTCATTTTGTTTTCGCCGCTTCCTGCGACTCCTCAGTGCTGTCCGATCCCTCCTTCACGACTTTGTCTGTTTCTGCTTCGCAGTCCGCCCGTTTCTCCGCTGCTGCGCCCGCCGGTTCCTCCTTTTCTTCGCGTTTCACCTCCGACGTGCCGTTTTCTGCGTGTTCGTTCCCCAGCTCCACTTCCACCACGTCGCAAAAAAAATCCTGGCCCTCCCCCTGCCCAGCCTCCGTCTCTTCCTCCTCCTCCTCCTCTTCCTCGTCGTCGTCGAAGTTGCCTTCGTAGATCTCGCACTCGCCGTCGTCCACCTGCACCACCCGGATGTCGTCCACGCACATGGCCTCGTCGTCCTCTTCCTCGCTCTCCCGCTCATCCGAGTCCATTTGGGATTGCGGCGTCGTGGTCCGGCTGTCCGACAGCGCGCCGCCGCCGGGGCTGCCCAGCTCCAGTTGACCCCTGCGTGACCCCAGGCCGGAGCCCAGGATGGACCAGTCCTTCTTGCAGTAGGAGTAGCGGTGGTTCATGTGCTGCGAGTACGAGCCCGAATGGGAGAAACGCTTCCCACATTTGTCGCACTGGTAGGGTTTCTCGCCGGAGTGCAGCCTGGAGTGTTCGATCAGGTGATGTTTATGTTTGAAAGCTTTATTGCAGATGGTGCATTCATGGGGCCGTTTTCCTGCAGGAGAAACAAGCGTCAGGAGGACACACTTCTAAATCCTAGAACTATATTTTAATAAAACATTTTGCTCTTTACAACCCTAAAGCTAACCTGCCTAAAGCTGTGTTTTTAGTAGTGGACATTATCCCAATGTTTTGTACTATTGTGATAACAATAAAAATGAAGATAAATTAGTTACTACTTCTTTTCTTAGAAAACATTTCCATTTAAAACAGGCTTCTTCAGTTACTTAAAGAGTGATTTATGTCACTAAACTGTTCACAGTATTTAATGATATTTAAATACTGTGGATTTAAATATCCAATAAATCTGTCAGTTTTAGTTTTATCTTAACATCAATAATTGGAATGTATTATGGTGACGATAAATCAAAATCCTTATCATGATGAGAAAGTTTTCACAATAACTGATAAACAATATAATTAAGTTTAGTCTCATTTTTAGTACAATATGTTTTTGTCAGTTTTCTTCATCTAATGTGATGGCTGCAATTTGTATCCTGCCACATTTTTACTAAGTATCAGTTTATATACACTGTTTAAATAATTAGTAAGGTTACAATTAATTATTTTAGATATAGACAATTAATCAGATAAAAACAATTGGCACATCCCGAAGATGTGTATTTCTGTACAACATTAGGAATAGATTAAAAGGTTCAAATTTTTAATACGTAGATAAATTTTTATTCCTTGCTACAGTGCAGTAATATATTATTCCTTTAGTGAACTCTCAGTCGTTTGTAGCATAGGAAGTATCTGCAGCAAAAAAATGATTCTAACATCAACATGAGAAAAGCTCAGCTCTTTCTGCTTGACTGGTCTGGTAATCGATTAATGATTGGAAAGCAAAAATTGATTCATTTTTACAGTTTTGTACACAGAAATGTATATGTTGTTGTACAGTTGTGGTTTAATTACTGCTCTGAATATGTAGTTCTGAGTCTGTGTGTTCCACTTAATGACTAATCAATCACTAAATTAGTTGATAATTATTTCAGATTGTTTCATCACAATTAATCAGCCCTAACAATTAGTGTCATGGAAACTCGTAGTAGCTACAAAACATCTGTTGAATATTTTTACATTTCATCACATTCCAACCATAAACGTTATCATGTTTTAATGGGAACTCAACTGCAAACCTACCCAGACACGTAAAACGACAGGATCAGAAAGGAGAGCGATAATCAGAGAAGAAGGAAAGACGCCCATAGTGAGCCAACCTGCTCAAGGTTTGTGAGAAATAAGAGGCTGAATTGTTTGATTTTTTTAGTTGGTTTTAGTAGTTTGGACAACAATGTGTTAAATTTCCCAATTATATTTTTGAGCGTTTACCTCAGTTAAAGCAAGTTTGCATTGCTGCATGCGTATTGCTCAAGCAAAATAGGAGTGAAAAGTACTTCATGTTTATAATGTTAGCTAGGTGACTGCAGTTTTAGAGCCGCTTCCCAGAGTAAAGTTGAGTCAGTTTTGAATAGTCAGACTAAATGAAGTGTAAGACGAATACCTGTGTGTTCATATTTGTGTCTGAGCAGCGAACTGCCCTTCTGGAAGACCTTGGAGCAAAGATCACAGGGATAGACGCCATTTTCCACCCGCCGCTTCTTGCTGTCTTGCTCCTCTGCAGAGGAAGCCCCGTCAGTGTTGCTCTCTGAACGTTTCTCCTGCACAACAAAACACATCCCTAAATCTGGGTTCCCATGCTTTTCAATTAAATGACCCCCAAACAGCATTGCCTTCTGGCAGGGAAACCAACAGACAAGGCTACAAAATATGTCAAGTAACTTTTTCTCACTTTTACTCACTATTCAATAATTATTACCTTTGTTTAGCATAAATAATGCCAAATTCCTTCAGATTTTCCTTTGCTTCTTTTGGTTTTCTATTCTCAAAAACTTGCTAACTTGCATTTTGCGTTTGCTGTGCCGACTATGCTAACTTGAGGAGTAATGCAGCTTTATAAATTTGACTGGCAGCCAATCAGAAAAATGAGAATGGTAAATAACATTTCAATAAATAATTTATTATATGTTATAATAATTATAGAGACATTGCAACAGAATGTAGGGCCACATCAAGAAAAAAAAATCAAACAAAATTATGAGAATGAATTCAGATGAAATAGTCAAAATAATACGAGAATAGTCACAATACTAAGACTTTATTCACAAAATATGACAACTTTATTCTCATATTATTCTCGTACAAGTTCTCTTAATATTAGGAATTTATTCTCATAATTTTATGACTTTTGTCATTTAAGTTTTCTTTCTTATTTGTTCTTAGTATGACCCTAATTCTCCGCTACAAAATATTTATTTTTAAAAAAGATTTCGGACGTGTTGCACTGAAATGCAAACTTCCCTGTGGTGTTATTAAAGTATAATCATTCAATCATTAGATTTTACGATTAAAAAAAAAATTAGATAAAATTTTTTTTAGTTTTTTTATTAGATTAAATAAATAAAAAATCTCTTCCCTCCAGTTTTCTGAGGCCCTCGATTGCCCCCTTTGCAGCCCCCAGGATCCCACGACCCCCACTTTGACAAACACATTCCCTAAATAACCAGAGAGGAAACGCAGTGTGGAGCTGAGCCCCACCAAGCAGCAGCAGCACCAACCTTATGGCCGTTGAGGACAACAGTCTTGGCTCCGGCGGCGTTGCCGGTGGCGGCTGCGTAGGTGTAGGTGAGCTGGGGGATGAGGATGGTGCGTTTTGTGGTGGTGCTGATGGTGCCGAGGCAGCCCACCGTCCCCTGACTGGCGATGGCCACCAGTGTGGGCAGCTGGGCGGCGGTGACGATGTTGACGGGGTTGGTGCTCTGAGGCGTGGTGACGAAGAGCGTCTGGCCGTCCTTCCTCAGGCAGGTCAGGTTCAGAGGATGCTCCTGCTGCTTTGGGGGAGGCGTGGCTTTCTTTTCTGATGGTGGGATCTCATGTTTGGGAAGAGAGAGGTCCAGAGGTTCTGCTTGGGAGTCTGCTTCCTCTGGGTCTTCTGGCTCACTTTTGACGATCACCAGATCCCCGCTCAGAGAGAGCGAGTCTGACGGCGAGCTGGCACGGGACTGAGGTCTGTCACATTCCTCCTGGCTGCCGTTCTCATCGTTATTCAAAGGCTCCTCTGAGCTGGAGTTTGTGGTTTTAGTCTCTCCTGGAGGATCTGACGACTCGGTGTGACATTTACTCGTGTTTTTCCCAGAATTCATCTTGATGAACCACTTCTTTACCACTTCCATGGGAATATTGACAGACTTGGAGATCTTTGTCAGCTCCTCTTCACCAGGGTTGGCGTTGGAGGCAAAGTAAGTCTTGAGGAGCGAGAGGAGGTCTTCCACTGGCGGCTCCTCCAGCATCACGCCGGCCTCGCTGAGCAGAGCGGCAAACGACGGGTCCAACGCGGCCGAGTCCACGGCCTCCCCGTTGGCAGCTTTGCGATGCTGCAAGAGATGCAGTGCCTCCAGGTTATCAGGACAGTCGTCGCACAGTAAACACGTACTACTGCTGCTGGATTTCGGTACTTTAGCTGGTTCCGACTCCTTCACGGTTTCTTCTGCTGTTGCCTCCGTCTTTGGGTCTTTAATGGGTTCTGGTACTGGATTTTTCTTCAGACTGAGGTCCGTTACCTCAGGTGTTTCGAGCTGATCCGTTTTTGTTGCGGACGGCGCGGCAGCGGTGGTGACGACGGGAGCAGGGGGAAGGTTGTTTTTGATGACGAGCGGCGTAGGCAGGGCGGCGGCGGCGTTGGTGCCGGCTGCAGGGCTGATGCTGTAGTTGATGATGATCTTTGTGGTGCCGTCGTGATCCACGAAGGCGGGGAGGCTGATGATCTGCTGCTGAGGCTGCTGGACTACGATTCCTTGCTTTCCCTGCACCACAACGCCGTTGGCTGAGCCCAGCACCTGCCTGAGCACGTTTCCGTCCATCGCCACCTTCAGCACGCTCTGCAGGTCGTTCAGATTGATGCTGACCGGCGACATGAGGCCCACCGTTGGGACGACCATGGCTACGCTCTGAGGGATGGCTGCCGCTGGGGCAGCTGCTGGTGGCGCTGCCCCGCCGTTCACCACGCCATTGCTGCCGGTTGACGTTGCCGGTGCCGCCATGACCGGCTTGCACTCGTATTCCACAGGTTCGGATTTGATCTGGGTGACGGGCAGCTGCTCCTGGAGCGGTTTGCTTTCAGTCTTTTCTTTGACAGGAAGTCGTGCTGGAGCGATTGCAACAGGTTTAGTTTGAGTGCTTGGAGACGTGGTCTTCACCACCGTTACTGTCACACTGTTCTGAGCTGCTGCTCCCACACACTTCTTGCTACTGATGTGGGAGCTGTAGGAGCCAGAGTGGGAGAATCGCTTCTTGCAGTTTGAGCATTCATATGGCTTCTCACCTAAAAAGAAACATAATAAAACCTCCAGCTCAGAGAATTGACTTTAAAATACTGTTATTAGTTTATAAATCACTGAACTCAGACGTCTTTATTCAATTGAAAGTTCACAAATCAGCGCCTTAGAGTTTATCTGAAAAAATTGACTTAGGGGAAGCTAAGTGCGCTAAATGTTTTCAAAGTTATCAAAAACAAAAATTTAATTCTGCTGTTAGCACATTAAAGTAATGATAGAGTAAGAAAGTGTCATTATTTTACAAAAAAACATAGATTCATGGTGATATTCTAATTCCTTCTAGTTTCATTGTCTTTTATATAAAATATATCCAAACATTACAGGTTCAGAATGTATTTTTGGTTTTAAAGTCACAGTTTGGGACATAAATTGGTAATGTGAGTGTTTGAGCAGCTGAGTGTCTGGTTCCTCCTTACCGCTGTGAATGCGCAGGTGTTCCTTTAGGTGGTGTTTGTATTTGAAGGCCTTTGAACATTCGGTACACTTGAACTTGCGGGTTCCACCTGTACCTCCTGATCCTGCTGTGGACTGGGAAACGTGACGCTGAGACAGAAAACACAAGCCTCCTTAAAATCAATTTGCACAAATTAAAAACTGTTAATTTTTTTTTTCTGCACTCAAAAACAGTATCCAAACCCAAAGCAATAAGCAAACTTAAAGTAGTCTTTAGCAGTGCACGTTGCTCTGGACTCATCGTATTTTTAATTTCATTGTCCATGTGAAAATAATAGTAAAATTTCTATTCATTTCAGAATTAAGTTGTAAAAACACCAGATAAAAAGTAAAGAACAAATTAAAAATGTTACTTTGGGTTGACATTTCACTCAGTGTTAGACACAAGCAGCTGAAACAAGAAGTGCATTGACTAAATAAAAAAAAAACAACACATTTTTTTCTCACTGTTTTAAGTTAATTTAAACCAAACTTATCTTGTTTTAAGACAGAATTACCCAAATTATTTCTATTTCTAACTGCCACAATAATGACAAAGTTCTACTCTCCCTCAAAGCTGACCATCACACAATAAGTCCATCACTGCTGATCCAGAAGAGGCCTGGAGTTTGTTTGGAGCACATTGGACCCGCAGTGTTTTCATTGTGGAACCAATCAAGCAGTAAAAAGATTCAAACACATACACTCACTAATTAAAACCATCAACCCCTGCTGGAGCTGGTGGTGGTTTGGTTTTCAGAGCTGACCTCAGTCTCACTGTGGAGCCCCGTGGCCTTGTTAACACGTGTGAGTTGACACCTTTTGGGCTGAGAGGTGTTACCTGCTCCTTGTTGCCTCGGTGGTGGCTCATGTGCCTCTCCAGCTGCGAGCGGTAGGTGAAGGTGTAGCTGCACTGCGAGCAGCTGTAGTTGTCCTCGCTGGTCTCGTGGCGGTACTTAATGTGCTCCTTCAGCGAGGCGTTGCGTTTGTAGCCCCGAGAACAGTACGGGCAAATGTGCAAGTGGGAGAAGCTGTCGGGTGTGCCTGACGAAGAGAAATGTTCTTTAGATTTGTCATCCTGTATCTGATTCTGTTTCTACAGAGGAAATGCCAATTTTGGATTTTTTTTGGTGCTATTTTTTATGCTTCTCCTGACATTTAAGTATGAAAACTTTCCTCTGAAAACACTCAGAATCACATATCTGCACAGATCATATGTTTTTTAGCATACTTCATAACTAAAATTCGCTCAATTTGAAAATTAATACTTAGACTGAATTACTTCTTGTTTAATCCTAGTGCTTTGCTTCACATATAAACTAGACCCGATCTTTTATTTATTTAACATTTACAGTAACAACATTTTATATTCATGCAAAGTAACTAACAAATGAAGAGTTGGGTCTTCTTGAAGACAACATAACTACACAAGTCTGTTTTCTTATGTTAATTAAGGAAACAAGGGCAAAATTACCAGAGTTGAAGTACAGCTATTTACTCAATAAGAAAAATTAAAAAAAATTTGATTTAGCACAGCTTTATGCATCTGATGCGCTTGGAAATTTTATAAGAAACAATAATGGCCCCTAAACTAGAGACAACCTTAACCTTATCTGTTTAACCTTGACAAACAGATTAAGCTTAAATGTGAAGTACCTGGTTCATTTTAGACCAGATGGTTAGTAAGTTAAAACCAAAGTTTGATGTGAATTAAAAGATGGCTTTTAAATATAAATCTAGGACTTTGAAGGTTAGAAATTTAGTGTTTTGTTAGCCTCATAGACATATTTTGGCCAAATCATAACCTATCGGAACACATGTTACAAAATCCCTTTTTTCCATATTTTATCCATGTTTTTCCTGATTATGCAAAATGTTTAAATATAACTTCGGTAATTATGCTACGAGGCTAACAGTTTGGTAGATTTTTTTTCCTTAATCACAATGATTCTGAGCAATAAATTGAAAAACCTGAAAGCGTTTATTTTCTCATCCCACAACAAACAAGATTCATGAACATTCACATCGTTATGAACTTTATAACTCTCTGCCGTAACATTCAGAGCCACTTCTTGCACTGAATGGACAGCTGCAGGTAAAAAGCATCGCTTTGACCTCCAGTCAACAGCTCTTCAGCGTCGCTCTTGAGTTTAACACTGTAAATGTCTGAAGAGACTCTTATCCAAGACTGTGCTTCACTTTTCACCTTGACATCAACTACTTCAGCATCTTGTCTTGAATCAGGATATAATGTTTGGTATTTTCATGTGATGAAGCAGAAAGGTGAACACACAGAGCGGTGTTTTGTTACCGTTTTCATCTGCGTCCCCTGTCTCGGTCGGACTCTGTTCGTCCTCTGGAGCTTCAGGATAAATGATGGCGGTGTCGCTCTGCTGGAGAATCTCCTCCACTAGAGCGTCCTTCGCCTCCTCATCCTCCTCCTCCTCCGACACACACTCCTCCTTCACTGAAACACACACACAGACGAAGTTCATTTCAGCAGCGGAGGGGTTTACCTACACACAGTGTTCAGACATGATCCTCAAATAGAAACAGCTGGATGGAAGCTTTCGACCTTCTGTTTCAGTGATTAATTGCAAAACCTCTGCTAATGTTTTGCCAATGATAAATAATTTAATTAATCGTTACTACCACATTAAAAGTCATTTTAGGCATGTCTATACTTGGTAATAAAAGTTTTTGCTGACATTAAATCAGTCCTACTTCAATGTGGATCTGAAGGACCACCACTAGGGAGCGCCAAACTACTTGTTCTAATAAAGAAACGACTTGACTCTAGATTAATTAAAACAAGCTATATTAGAAAAGAGGAAAAGAATAAACAAAAAGAAAAAAAAAGTTTCTTAACCCACATATGTTAACCAATTAAATTTTTGTGGTGATGCCACCTGGTTATGTTCTGTGTTTTGTCTTAAATATTTCTATTTTAATTTGCACTTTTTACCGATTGTTCTCTTTACTTATCTAGTTGGTTATTTTGCAGATCAATACCTCTGTCTGCTTGTCTGTAAAGTTTGTTTTGTATGCACTGATTGGTGAACTAAAATATTAATAAAAAACCTGAAACTGTTGAGAGCCTGAGCAAATTTTGGATGTTAATGAAACTGATTAATGTCAACTTAGAAGAAGAAGAAAGTTTACGGTGACATTTAAAATAATCAGGGACTGGTTTCATATTATCAGTCACTTAAATTAAATTAAGTTGTTAGGCTGGTTGTAAAAAAATAAAAGTCTTAAAAAAGAGAAAAGTCATAATAATTAATTATTTTGTTTTCATATCTGATTATAAAAATAATAATGTTCCACATTTATTATTCCAAATAAGTTGAAATTGTCTGTTCAGCCTGCTCAGACTTAGGGAGACATTTTATTCATTTGTATTTGTATTTACAATAACAACAGTGTGCTGCGTCATTAATTATTAGACTTTGTCCAAAAGTTTTATATTTTATTTTTAAGATCCTAAACAGTAAAAACTAGAAAGCCAAACCAAAGAATCTCTTCTCTACACTTATTAAATATTCATCATAGCACTTCAGTAAGAAGGTTTCTGCTCAATAAAGTTTTTCAAATCAGCTTTAGCTGCTTTTTTCCACCTGCTGCATCAAACATATCTGCTTTTTACTGCTAACTGTAGCCTGTAAGAGCAGGCGAAAAAGGAACTGGAACAAAGACATTTCACATTATGTGCATGAAAACATTGATAACGAGGAGAGAAGTGAAACTGTAACCACTGCTGCTGTGGAAATAAGGCGTTTTAAATGCAGACAGGAGAGGAGCCAAAGGCCACGCCTCTTCCTGCTGAGCTGTGTCAGGGACAGGTGCAGCTGTGTGTGTGTGTGGAGGAGGGGGGTCTGCAATCACAAAAACCAGTAATAAAAGGAAAGAAGAATCAGTCTACACTGAGCTGTGTGTGAGAGCCCTCATAAAGAGGAGGGCTCCTGTTGAACTCTGTTTTAAACACAGATCTTAGCTTCCCATGATCTCATCCAAAAGCTTTCCAAATTTCTTTTCCCTCTTAGGTTCACTCAACCTGCCTTCCATCCTTACCTCAGTGCAATCACTCCTCTATCTTTCTTAATGACCCTCTCTTTTCTCCATCCAAAACCTTTCTCCAGTCTGCTCTGTAGAGCTCAAAAACATCTATTATGCCTCTTGATATTTGTGATGTAAAAACCTCTGCCTCATAGCAGGAAAATGGTGACAAAAGGTTTGGTTGCATGAGGATAAGAATGAACTGATAAGAAAATTTATGTATTGCTGTTATTACCCCAAATTTTAAATATTTCTTGACTTTTTCGACAACGCTGACATTGTGTCTCTGCTTCAGGTAAACTCATCACCAAACAAATACAACTCAACCAACCCCAACCACTTCCTGAAACACACACACACACAATCTGAAATAAGATGGAAATAAGCATTGATTATTAATATTAGCCCAGTTTTACTTATGGGACAAACTGAAAACTTACTAACATCAGTCAATTATAATTCTAGATAATTGGCCCCAATTTCATGACTTTTGGGCAATAATCTGATACTTAAATATATCTTATCCGCCAATATTATCTCCCTCTGAAAATGTCTGAAAATCCGCCACTGTTGCCAACTTACCAACTTTGTTGCTCTATTTTGCGACTTTTCAGACGAAAAAAATTGACCAAAACCGGAACTAGCAGGTCAGGCTTTTTAAAGATCGTGATCTGTCAGAAAAGAGTAATCCATGCTCTTGTAGCCAATCAACACAAAATGCCCATATGCATTTTGTGATTTGGATTTTACTGATTTCTGGATTTTACTGAAAATCTGAAAATCTGATTTCTCAGATTTTCAGTTTTAAAATTCGCTTTATTAGAACTGGGAAGCTTTTCTCCCAACAAGACAGACATCGGTGGGTGGAGCTGGAACTTTTTGGTTTCACACTGCAACGGGTCTACATCTAACGAGGTTTTGTTTATCTCCATAGCAACATGCCTTATTCTGTAAACCAGCTGGAAGTACTCACATAGTTTTGTAGTTATGAGGAGATCAGGACTCTTCTGAATGAGTGTCTTATGAGAAGCTCAGAAAAAAGACTGAAACATGAATCTAATGGTAAGAAAAAATCTGGGAGTCAAGTTTAAGGCCTATATTTCCTCAACGTTAAACACCCAAACATAGACAAGTGGAGTCTCCTCTGCATCTTTTTGCTTAATTTTGGACGTATTTCTGGTGTACACTCAACACAAAGCTGACAGAGGAGAGATGGAGAAGTTTTTGACCGAGAAAAGAAAAAGGGAGTCAGAGGAAAGTAAAGTAGGTGACTTTACTTTCCAGGAAAGATGAGGAAGGTTTACTGTCAATGTAAAATGTTATGCCCTTTTTTCTCCTACTGAAATGTTAACAATACTGTTGCACATTTTCCACAAAAATGTTAAGTTGTTGCAACTCATTTTGTTAATCTGTCTTGATAAACAGGTGGTTTGTACGGTTAAATAATTCCATAATATCAGAATCTCAATAGTATTTCAATTGGGATTTATGATACATAGACAAAAAAAATGAGAACAATTCCACCAGTAACTTTGTGTGGTGCAGTTTGACTTGTGTGTCATCAGTAAAAGGAACGAAGAAGACGATGAAAACAGAAATGGCTCAACGTCTCTGTTATGCCAACATGTGTGTAATTATACTACTGCATCTCATTTAACGCCTTTCTGAAAATGCACATCAAGGTTTCCTCCACTGTCATTATGTTTGCTATTTTCCCCTGAATTTAGAAACAAACTCAGAATTTCATTTTAGTGACTAACAACAATGCAAACTTACAAAAAGACATTAAAAGCATGAGGGCAATGATGCTTGACAACGTTGGAAACAGAAGAAACTATTTCCACACATTGAGAAAGCTACAAAATGGCCCTGTAATGGGGCCCTGGTATTACAACATCCTCTGTGTAATGTTTTCTAGATAAGTATTTCAAGGTTCAAGGTGGTCTTGTTCTGCTGTATAATATCTGTCTCAAGCAAAGCAGTTGGAAAAGTTTAGTTTCTTCTTTCCCTTTTTTTTTTCACCTTCCTCCTCTTTTTGCTTGTAACCCAGGAGTTTCTTCTCTCCAGTTTCATCACATCTGTCAAATATCATCCCCCCTCCCTCCCCGTCCTGCAGACTACACCTCTCTGCATATTTTCCCACAATACGCCACAATTACACTTAATGCCTCACAAAATGCTAAGCACTAATGACAACCAGAACCCAGCAGCACACACAATGTAATACAAGAATGGAATGAAAACAGGAAATCATGTGGTGGACTCAAACACATGTGCACACACATTCTTCACCAGCACACCCACACCCACACACACTGGAGGAGCTTCTCGTCATCTCACACACTCTGCACTCGTATACCTTGCCAGAACCTGTCACTGAGAGTCCATGTTGAATTTATAAAGCAGAATGGATTGGAGCTGCAGTGCGGCCCAGACTGCAGGGGGAGTAGCGCGCACTAATCTCTCACCAGAGGATCAATTCACCACCAGCTGCTCGCCCCTCTCGCCTCGGACAGGGAGGGAAGACGGAAAGAAAGTCAAGACAACCCAAAAACATTAGGCCAGGCTTTTCAAGGCTTCCCAGGGTAGCTCTACAGCAGAGCAACAAGACTTTTCCATGACTTCTTCCCGAACCACCACCAGCACTCCTGCGCACGTTGTAAGTGCAGCTCCTTCCTGGTTTGTTAATGTTTCTCTAAAGGAGGGGACAGGCTGCTTTTTACTGCAGGTGCAGTTGGAAACTTCAGGTGCAGCTGCGAACACGTGGCTCATTTAGCTGTGCTTTGTTTAAAACTTAAAATAAATTAACTATGGAGGACACATTACTACTCCCCTGCCTTTGATTTAAGAACAAACAAATTCCCTTGAGCTTATGTAATTCCAAAAGGTGATTAATTTTTACTTAAATACTAAAACAGCAGAAATCAATTTTTCCCCAACCGCAACACCCAGATCAGACGCAGTATGAGAACAGCTTCTTTTTAGCTGTCAGTTTGGTAGTTGACACTAGAGAGGCACCGATCTAATATTAATATCTGTATCGGTATATAAAAAAAGAAAATCTAGATCAGGTAAGAGTGACAATGCGCATAATTCATAAGGGCAGATTAATTCAGTACAAGTCGATGCTTTCCGCTCTGCATGCTTTATTTATTTTAAATCACATTTAGAATTCCTAATTGTACTTTCCGAACAATTTGAAAGAAGGTTTGTTAAAGTGTATTACTTTATTTTAGTCAACCTTTTAGTTGTGTCAGTTTCAGTTTCTTTAGTATTTTTCATTGGCTGTTATTCTTCTAACTGCACTGACTGAACAAATTAAAGTTGTTTTTACATGTTTGACCAAGCTTGTGAAGCTGTTGGTGTGTTTAAGTGTGTTTTACCGCTGCAGAGTCACCAAATAAATTTGTAATTCAGTACATATGTCTGTATTTAAAAAAAGAAGTGCTAAGTCTATTCAGCGCTGATTTTCCGTATCGGATCAGTATCGGCCGATACTAAACCTCAGATATCGGTATTGGAACTTAAAAAAGTGGATCAGTGCATCCCTAGTTGACATATTTTAGATCTAAAGAGTTTTAAACAACGCAAATAACCGTTGTGGTACATCTATTAAATCCTTTGCTTATCTGAAGAAGAAGAACTGAAAACATAAAGAAATTTAGTTAATCAATATTCAAGTTTATATATATATATGTATATATATGTATATATATATACATATATATATATAAAGATAAAGGGAATTCTGTAGTATTTTATTTAAGTGTGACACCCATGATCACCCACAAACTCCAAGGCAAATTTTATCTGATAAGATGTAGAAAAGGCGACTTGTGCCTTCTGTCAAAACAGTCTGTAAATGTGGTTGATGAGGTTGATGTGGCAAAAAGCTAAACTAACTAAGGCTAATTAAGACTCATGTAAAACATATTTTATAACAAGGAAAGATAAAAAAATATAATGCAGAATGAACTACAGTTTCACTGGTCGTTATTTTTCTGTCCTTTGCAAACAAGTCAGACCTAAACGAAGACTCACTGCTGGACTGAAAGAGGTGATTCATTAATCTGAATTTTCAGTCGATGCTTCACTGAAAACTGCAGCTTCTAAGGTTTAATTAAAAAAAAATAATAATAAGATAAGTTTTAAGTCCCCATTGTTCAACCAAAGAAATAAAGTTAAATGTTGTCTAGGAGGTTAAATGTTAGATATTAGAGTAAAAGTTTGTGAGAAACAATTCAACAGATTATGCTACAGTAGCGGCTTACCAAACAGGATGTACAAACTCTGAAAGATAATTAATACCCAACAACAGACTATTTGGATTTGGATTACTAACAAGAAAGAATCTGAGAAGAAAAGGAGTGAGCAATCAAGAGCAAATCCTACTGGAAAAACGCTGCAAACTGAAGAGAAATCTGTGTGTGGAGTATGAGCACACAGAGCGGAGAGGGTTGAGCTAAGAGGGCTAGAGAAAAAAACGTGTTTGAGATTGAGTAGCTCTCATGAGCGCCGCTCTCACCTTGTAAGGCTTTATTCAGCAACAATGAAACAAGCCTTCAGAGCAATATCTCTGAGTGTCACATTCTCCACGTCTCCATGGTTTTCCAGTGTTTCCCGCCGGGTTCTAACTAACTGGAGCAGAGATGAAGACGAATGCTTGCGTAGGCTGAGGTGTTGGTGGAGAATCGACGGTTAAAAGGACGAAGAGAATCGGTGAAAACCTAAAACCAATCAGACTTTGCTGTTGAATCGTTGGTTGTTAAGTCTTGAGGCGGACTTAAGTTGTATTCTTCAAAGTCTGCTAACAGAGGTAATTAGTAGAGATTTAAACTCACACTTGGAAAGAGTTTTTGTTCCACGTTTGTAAATAAAACAATACCCTGATGATGAAAACTGCATACACACAGAACCATGGGTGGTAGCTTTATAGCCATCATGTGATCCAAACACATTTATTAAAGCAAATATGGTGAATACCTCATCAACTGGCTTGGATTAATCTCCAAGCAGAAGTGCAATGTAAAGACGCCTGTCTGAAGAGATGAACAATAAGCAGCTGACTCAACTCCCCACAACCTTTCACCCTCTCTGCACTGGTAATGAGGAAACTCATTTATGTATGTCATTATTAGCTCAGTCAACACTTGCGTTTTTAAAAAGCATGTAGATGAAATTGTAGACAACTAATAAGCATCTGCTTATTAGTTGTCAAATCAAATCTGTATTTGTTATATGCTGTTGTTAAAAACATGGAGCAGAAAAACAAGATTTATCCATTATGTTAAACTTTTTGATCCCAGTCTGGACAGCAGGGAGTTAGAACCTGCACACCCTGGACCGACTGACACGGAGGATTAACATGTACAACTAATGAGGCAACCATAAACACACGCACCAACCCAACAACACCTGAGGGCAATCTGCAATTAACAGCGCACATTTGTGAACTGTGGGAGAAAACCAGAGAACAGACATGATGAATGAGGAGAACATGCAAACATCGACCAAATGGCTCACAGCTGCTCAGGAGTGAAAACGGAAAACGAGAGATACTTAAAAAATAAACGCATAAAACCACAGAATTATGATGTTTACATTATCCAACAGAGACATGTACGGATTTGAGCATTGAGAGTATTCTATTATTATCAGATCTATTGAGTCACTTCAAAATGTTGCATATTTTAGATCTGACAGAGACATAACTCAATTTTTTACACCAGTTTGAGGAATGAAATGACAAGACATACGTATCTGACATGATGGTAGTCTTTTGTATGTGTGTATTTCTACTCTGTTAGTTTGATTAGCTGTGAGGATGAGGTGTGGTAGACGAAGATGTGAATGTGAGAGACAGAAGAGGCAGAGCATCTGGTTCTGCAGGTGAGCTGGTTCTCCCTGAGGCTGAGGAGGAAGAAATGGAGGTAATCTGATCAAAGAGTGTGCAACAGCAACACGTCAACAATCTGAACCACTGGAGCCCACAGTATTGCATGAAATAATGATGCTCTAAATTTTTAGAAGAGGCATTTCTTTTCATCATTTTACATTTAGAGAGAGGATTGCTGTTGGAAATTAGCAACCGGATATTAAAAGTCAGACATTTAGAACATTAGGACTAAAGCTAACACTCTTAATAGTGTAATAAAATTATATTTCATTCATTAATTTTGAGGTTTTAAAATCACATCTTAACATCTTGTGATTGCACTGCATGTTATTGTAGCACAGCAGCACATATAATGCAAACAAGGCAGACCTTGTCAGATATTTTACTAAGTGAAATAATAATAACAGTAATTGGAAAAATCCTCAAGAACTGTTCTCACATATTAACCACATATTTACATACTTTGGTGTTTGAAGTCCATTAAATGGTCAAGACAGCAAGGCTTTTATTTTGAATATTTTCTATGAGTTGTATTACTTTCTAATGCATCATTTAATTTGTTTTAAAATGTCAAACTTAATTTTTCAGAAAACTAACCAATAAAATACAGATTATTTTGCTTTGAAAAATGTATGTAATTACTAGCTTTTGTAATTACTGATGTATGTAAATTAGAATCTCTTATTTTGAAGGGTATCTGTCAGCTTTATTAAAGTCGATATTAATCTCTCGCTGGGTGCAGGTGGTATTTGGATACGTTTTGCAATCATTTCAGGTTTGGGATGTATTTAGGGCTGTGCTCTCTACTCACTGCTATTACACGACTAATCTCGTTATTGGTGAATCTGACATAAACGAGATGTTGCTCGGTGGAAGACGGAGTATTTGTTACAGCCTGTTGGGCAAAATGCTCTCATCACAAGACATGTTTGGAAATGAAGAGGATTTATTAAATGTTTGAAGGTTTTGAGCTGGAGATTATAGAAGAAAACCTCCACATGACTTTCAGCTAGATTATGCATTAGAGCATTACCGAAGTGTGTTTTCCCAGTGCCGCTCTTCCCTTCTCAATCAGTCTCTATCAGTGTGCCTCTTAGTGTTCCTTCTTCCCATGTTCTGACCTCTGCTCGCTCATTCTTTCTCTGTTGTGGAAATGCCAACGCACAGCTGGGATTGTGCTGATAAAGAGGTCTTTGTGTATGTTAATGTACAGTGAAAGTCAGTAAACACTCCTGTGTTTTTTTAAGGGGATACATTTTCATTTTAGTATAACAGAGCTGCCATATAATAAGCGCATCACTGTAGTAATGCATTTACTCACATATGTTTAAGATTAATTAACAACAGAAATATGGATCAATAAAAACACTTTTCTATAAACTTCCTACCAAGTCTGATAACTGTTAATATCTAAGGCCATCTTCATATAGCAGGTCTTAAATATGACCTATTATGTTTCCTTGTGTAGGCGATACAAAACATGTTAATTATATTTTTTGCACAAAATCGTTCTTAGATAATGAGATTTTAGTTAGTTCATTCTTAGATAATGGATACTTTAGTCAGTTCTGCCTATTTTGAGCTGTTTTAGGGCGTCTTGTCACTTTAAATCCTAATAACCTGCTGCTGGCCACACGCCCCAATTCAGCGTTTACACTGTCATGTGAAAATGGCTAAAAACAGATGCGCAATTATCGTACGTCTTTGAAAAGCATAAGTAGAGCCTCCTGCACAACCACCAAGATTGCAGTAAGTGGTTTCTAAATGGTAAGTCAACAACAAAACACTTGTCTTTTCCAGCAGCCATTATACAACAATAAAACCAGCCAGAGAGGGGATAAATAAGATCAAAACAGGGCCGTTCAGACTGCAATGAAAAAAATTTGTCTTGGGTTGCATTTTCGTGCTGTGGGACTGTAGTCTTAGACAACCATCTAAATTTGAAGATCCAAAGCTAAATGAGGAATGAAAAATTGGTCCACATAAAATCTTTTAAACGCTAGGAAACTGGTACCTGACATGTTCACCTGAGCAGCTTGTGGCTGGGAGTTCTTGTATGGGTCTAAGCAACTTTCTTTCATCAACTTAAATCCCAAGCAACATTGCTCACTGTAGAATGGATTGTTAAAGTTCATGGTAGTGTCTCACCTCCATTCCAGGAGCCATTGTGGGGTAATACTGTTATGGCGGCATCATGGTTCTCAAGCGCTGTGGCCCCGTCCGTTTCCGTGGCATCATTCTCCAACAGGCTGTCCTCCTCCACAATATGTAGCTTGTCCTCATCGTCTGAATCTGAACTGGCCTCCAAGCCATTGTTGAAGTTTGTTACTGGAAAGGAAAAAGATATGGACATTAAATAATTTACAGCTAAACCACGAAGAATATAACAGAGGAAGCTTTTGTTTCCCATCTGTGATCCACATTGAAGGCAATCAGCTGAAGTATGTGTTTGGCATCAAAGCTGCATGAAAGAAAAATGACTCTGCGTATTCATGTTTCATATTAACACAAATCAAGACAAATTTGAGAGCCATAATTTTTCCTTTGAAAACCTGGTGAAATTGTGTGAAATCTGATACACGTTCTGGATCGTTTTCCTCCTTATTAACAAAGAAGAAATCCAGAATTAGGTCAACATAACTGAAAATGACCATATGTATTTTTTAAAGGCATATTAATTAGATTAAGGAAAAATGGTGCATGGTTTAAAATGTTCTCTTTTTTTCTCTTCTTTCCTTTGGATAGAAATTAAGATTGTGTTCTGGTGCGGTGCTATTAGCAAACTGGGTAATGTTTTATTTTTTAAAGGTAGAAGAATCATAAACAAATGAGTCCAATGTAAAGTGAACTGCAACTCTTTTTGCTGGAGAAATTGGCTGGTTAGTGACATCGGTTGATTTTCACCTTAACCGATCCTGACTAGGGCTGAAACGATTCCTCGAGTGATTCGAGCACCTCGATTGTTAAAATTCCTCGAAGAAAATGTATCTGTCTCGAAGCCTCGTTACATTATGTGTTATTATTTAGCGCACCGTGTTCCGGCCGGGACTTTATTTGCGCTCTCATTTCCGCCTGATTTGTTGACGAAAGCTAAGTGTTAGCAGCATAACGTCCAATTTTCAAGTTCGGCCTGAGAAGATTTTACTGATTTATGATAATGTCCGGGTTTTTGTCATTTTTCGGGGACCAATAAATATCCTTAAAATGACGGGAGCGATGCTTGGAGTCCAGCAGCCTTTCTCCTCCCGGAGCTGCTGGTTCAGAGCGAAGGATTATTTATACAGGCGAGCGGATAGACTGAACACGGCGGGCGGCTGCGCTTTAGATGCGTGAAAATATCGGAAAATAAACTTCATATCATCCCGGTCACAACAAATGGGTGGCGAAGAGCATCATGACGTTACAGAGCTGGTAGATGTTTCTGTGTGTGACGAATACAGGAGTCAAATCCCGTCGCTAACATGAACACAAACTCTATAAATGGCTGTGCAAGGTGAGAGTTCATCTATTAAACTGACTGAAGATGAAAACAGAAACAGAAAGCTGGAGTATAGACATTTTTTCATAATAGCCTG
>CAEGAE010062848.1:0-34834 GCA_903067095.1 Girardinus metallicus | reverse complement strand
TATATATATATATATATATATATATATATATATTTTTTTTAAGAAATTTGATGTCACCTTTTGACACCTTGAAGTCAGCCTCTGTGTCTGTGTAAAAGTAAAGCAATGAAAGCCCAGAATTTTTTATTTTTTCACCTCAAAAAAACAACAACAAAACTCTAAACAGAGTTGAAAATGGCAGGATAAGAACACAATCAAATTATACAGGGAGAAATTGTCCACGGACTTAGAAAAGTATCCTGCAACAAGATCTTCAATCAATTTTATCATCTCAGACTGGAAGGAAGGAAAAGTAGAATCCACTTGACCGACTGCTAACAACTGCAAAAGTTCTACTTTAGGCTTAAACTAAAAAAAAAAACTAAAAAAATCTAAGATAAGTCTGCTGAAATAGTTTTCATTAAATCAGACGGTAAAGCAAGAGTATATTGATGCAGGCAAAATGGTGTCTGTGTGTGTTCTCTTTATAGAAGCTATAACTGGCTTTATAGGTACAATAATCAGAGGTCTGGTGAAAAGCAGTAAACACTCGGCACTCATGACTCAACCATCCTGCTTTCTTCTTTTGCCAGCCAGCTGTAGTGAATCACCCAAACATAACAACAAGTTCAACAACAGCTTTCATTCTGCGTCCACTCATCTTTGACACCTCACAACCAGGGACTTTGACTCTCCTCTGAACGCCAGTCATACAAGCTGTGCTGTGAAAGGAGATTAATCGCTTCCAACATGTATTTTAATTGTTCACTTTCAACATCACCATGGCAACTTAAGGCTTTTGAGTGATCTCTGTGTGCTTTAGTGCATCAGTCATTGGAACCTTGCCAACATGCACACCATGTTAATAGCATTTTGAGAACAGGGTAAACTGAAGGGCCTCTGAGTTTGACTTCTTGTTCTACAGTTCCACAATCCAGTCCAAGAAGAGGCAGTAATAATGCCAGTATTTGTAAATTTAAAAAAATAATAATTGTGAGATTTTCAATTCATTTGGATTTGGACTGATCAATAAGTTGGAGCTTTGACTGAATGCTTATTGTGGATGTCATACTCCAGTTTTTTTTTGTTGCTTCTAAGGGTTTTGTTGCAGGACTGCAGTGGATTTAGCTCCTTCCATCTTTCTACCACGTCTGCCCAGTTTCCCTCTCCTGACTGAACAAAAGCATCTCCACAGCATGATGCTTCCACTCCCACAGTAGGGATGGTGTGTTTAAGGAGATGTGTTGTGTTGGTGTTTTTGGCCACACAAAGACTTTTATATGTCAAGCAAACAATTCCGCTGTGATCTTATCTGAACAGAACACTTGATTCCTACATGACGATGACTATGAGTTATGGATTCTTATTACTTTCTTTCAAAAATGGTTTTCTTCTTGCCAAAGAATTATCTTCTATCTGCATGAAAGTTTAAGACAAAAGCCATGTCTTGCTAGGTGTGCCAAATATTTTCCGTTTTCAGGTGATGGGTTTAAAATTGCTGCCTTCTCTCTGAATGGGGCTTTAGGTAGTAAAGCCCCATTCAGAGAGCCCCATCCATATCTAACCTTTTAGATATTCAAATTTAAATCATTGGAATTATTCTGCAATTTATCAGAGTGTCAACCTTGGTTCCATGTTTTGGAATAGTCTTATTGTATTTCCACTCAAAGGTGGTCTTCCCTATTTCCCTGAAAATCAGGCATTTAAACCCATGGGAGAGCTGACAGCCAAAGTGGAGAGTGGCTCAACGTTTCATCTGGCCACAGATCAATATTTTCACTGTAATTCCATCAAGTTTCATTAAAGCCTGAGCTTTGTGGGGACAGAGGGATGGAGAAACAGGACAGCTTTAAAGATTACTGAAGCCATCCAAGGGAATTGATATTGTGTTAAAGCAACAGTTTTATATCCATGTGCTCAAAAGAAACATTTATGGTGCTTTTTAAGTGTCAGTTTTCACTACTAGAAATTAGCATTGTGGAAGTCTTGGCAGAAGAATTCACAAAAGTCAAACAAATTTACGAACAAAACTCTTAACTATTTATTTATTCTTTAAAAACATGTTAAAAATGTGAAAAAGTAAAAAAAAAAAAAATCCCAGATTTTGATAATGAGAATATTATTTAAATTTAGTTGGATGACTTTTAGCTCTATTTGAATTTTCTGCTCCCTCTGTATGTTCAGTTTCTCATTGGTAAACATTGTAAACAATCTCATACTGGTTTGGGATTTTATATGGAAACTCCACATTCCACTCAGACAAATCGGCCACTTTTGGGAAAAAGCTGGGGTTACTGAATCAGGTCCTGCAGCATTTAAATTATAAAGACTAAAGACGCCTGCAAGGCAGTGAAAACAGGCTGCTTTTTATGGCCTACACACAGACCATAGTTGGAAATTATGATGGAGGACCCGGTCGCAAAACAAGAGATTGACACAGAAAAAGAAACAAAAGAACTTATCAGCACATAAATAGGTAGTGATTCATCTAGGATTACAGTAAAGCCTTTGTGATTAACCAAACCATACCTGAAGCACAGTCCTAATAAAGTTAATTTTATTTGTGTGACGCAATACATACCCCAGGCATAGACTCTGTGTGCTTGGAAACAGATCAAAGCAAAAATAAATATAGACCCTAATGCAAGTTAGAACACAAAGTTTTTAAAGTTTTACCTATGGTGGTTAGCACAGCTACAGGGAAGGTCCTCGGTGCTATTCCTGTCAACTGATAGATGTTTTCCTTTTAGATCATGAAGTGTCTGTATAACTGCAAACTTTATATTATTACATTTGTGGCATTCATAGTTCCGTTTCATTAATAAATACTTGTTTTTTCTGAGGGGCCACATCTTGCAACTTGATTGATAAAGACCCAAATAAAGTGAGAGATTTTGGAACAAAATAGACAAAAATAGATTTATGAAAGCTAAACCACAGCAGCTAGGAAACTCAATGCATCTGTTATTCAGCAGCATTGGCAAATACAGATGAAAACATAAGTAAATGCAGACAACGTTTAAAGACTGACCCCATATGGCCTAATTTGATTTCCTCCTTTTAAGCTTTTTTTTAAGTATGACATATTTTGTCCTTTGAAATCATAAAACATCTCAGATCTATTGACTTGGAAAAGCCAGACTCTTCTTTTATTTCCAGTCAATGTTTGAAAGTTATTGTTCTAAAAATGCGATTTGACTTCGTTGTCTGAACCCACAGTTAACTGGTTCTTAAATTACGCAACAGAACCTGGAGGATATAAATGTGCAAAAACAAATAGCAGAATCTCAATGTACCAAAAAGTTTTGAGCAATTTTTTATTTAGTCTAAAATACATAATTTAACATTTGTATTGCGACTTTGATGACAGGAAAAATGTTTTAAAATAATTCTAAAACACATAGAAAAACATATTATTGTGTAAAACATGGTCTGGAAGGCCACTGTTCCCAAGGAAACCTTTCAATTTACTCAAGTATTTGATGACTAGAGCAACTTCCATTCATCTTTATTAGATACTTTTAATGTTTATGTAGCCAAGAATTATACCTTGGATACAACTCTCTCTGTTGGTTCCTTATTTTGTGTAAATTTGTGAGACTTAAATGAAAGCTTTTGTGTACAATACTGCTATATACAAACCAAAGAATGATTAGTACTTGGACTCTCGCTCTTATCTCATGTAAATTTGATTCCTGCAGAAGCGTAGGCTATTGTTAATGTCGCATATCATCTATAGATCATTGAGTTTTCCGTCTGTCATTATGGTCCTTTTATGTTTTCTCAAATCAGAAAAACACACTCACACGCACCCCTCCCCTCCCACACACACATTGATAACCCATAGCTTTTGTTGCTAAATCAAACATAAGAGATTGCAGTTGAGGACATGGAGCCACACTCTATATAATATTGATTTTAGCTTAGGAAAACTGCCGTCTGCAGACAGAACGATGAAAAGGAAGAAGGGTGACTGCAGATGGTGGATGGGGGTGGTGGAGGTGGAGTGTGTTGGGGGGGTGGAGTCAAGACCAAGTTTTGTGGCTGACGTCAGGAATGAGGGAGTGCAGCTGAGGAGCAGTCCACATGGGAGACATTTTATGAAATGTGTTGATGTATTTCAATCCCATCGATGCAGCAATTTGTCATAATAAGTGCAGCGATGTGGGAGGCTGGCGTGGGGAAGGTGACTGTGGTGGGGAAACTGTCAGCTGTTACACACCAGACTGCAGTTTTCCAGTCAGGCTCCTGCTAGTCTTGCTCAGCTGCAGTAAATTAAGTAGTGATTGATTTTACGTCAAAACACTATCTTTAGTCACTATTTGAACAAAAGCAACTGAACAGCGTTGATTATCCATCTACACAGGCCTGAAATGTTTTGCCGTTTTTCAGAAATACAGACTTTAAGAGCACTCTCGTTTTAGCACTTTTGACATTTTTAATTCACAAGCGACATAGAGCAACATGGAAAAATGTTATGAAGGCTTGTGGAACCTCATCACTAACAAACCAACTCTTTGGTTTATTAGAAACGATTTGGCTTTTTCATTGGTACTGTAGTTTACTAGTTTTCACTGATCTTTCAAATTTTTCATACTTGGAGAGTTACCAGTTTCATAAGGTTTCTGATTAAAGTATTTTAACTGGAGGGTTGAATTATTTTTGTTCATAAACTCTTATATTTTGAATGCATGTAGAGCTTGCTGTCATTTAATACCCAAGCCTTACTAGGCAGGTATTCATTAGCAATAACTGCGACTGAAAACTGTTTGACTTTTATTTCCTGATAGTAGGATAGTGCAGGAACTTGGTAATTTTCGATCCAATTAACTAAGTGTAATGCTTTTGACATTTCTAAAAGCAAAACTAAACTGAAATTATTGAATATTAAATTTGACAGCATCATTGAACAGTTAAGGGAAGCCGTTGCATGGCGGATTTGACTGACTGTATGTCATCATCCTTTAAGTCAGTTTTAAACTAGTTTTAATGTCTCTGCACAACTCCCTTGTGTCATACTATATTTCTTTCAGACAGCTTATAAGTGATAATAAGTGACAGACGTTCCTTGTTTCTTTTTCATGCCCGCGCATCTCTTGACCTCCTTTTCATTCAAGAACGCTTTGATGTCCTTGAAGACTTTGGGTTTTGACAAAAACAGATTAATCTATATAAAAATTGATGCATTCAGAACAAACCTCTGTCAGTCCACATTTATCATTGCCAAGTGGCATTAGCAAGCAACCTTAGTCTAGACTTTGAAATGACCCTCTTTTCAATAAAACAGCAATATTTCTGAGATTTTTCAATCTTGAGTGAGGCAGATGGATACATAAAACAGTTTGTACCTGGCCTAAAGGTGGACCATGTGTGAATTACCTAATCAAAGTCAGGCAAGACAACAGAACTCCCTGCCTCTAAAAAATAAGTATAACACAGGCCAAGCAAGAACAAAGCTTAGCTTAGTATTCTACAATTTTCTGTCTATTTCTTTGTGAAAGACAGAGAAATAGACAAAACAGTGTCTATTGTACTCACCACATAATATGTTTAATTCACTGGGTTGCTGCTTTATTCATTTTACGGTCCACTAGACTCAGTTTGCTGTTGCTCACAGAAGAAAGATAAAACTAAAGACATGAGTGCAGTGGTGAGCTTCAGCAGGATCAACTTCCACCTACTGCGTTAATCATCAGCGATGAAACAATTCAAGAGGTCAACTTTTCACTCATTTACTTTGCTTAATTTGTATAGCATTTTTGTCTCTTTTATGCTGATTTTTGAGAATGTTTTGTGGCTGCTACATTATAATGAAATAAACAAATAGAAGCTGGTTAATATTGTTATCAGAATAACATCTGCTAGAAAAATAGTAGAAATCCGAAATTATAACTCCTTGCTTAGAGAACATACAGCAATAAAAAATGAAATCTGATGCAAATAGCTCATGATAATCATTCATATCTTACCGATTCCTGTCTTTACCATGTATATTTTTATATATAATGCAAAATGCTAAAGTTGCAATATAGCAGAAAGTTACAATTTACTTGCTTAGAAACGTCACATGATGTGCCTCCTAAATAGTCTATTTCGTCTACTTTACTTTCAGAAACACCGTCATTCACGTCTTGCTTTATGGCTCTTTTTTAATGTAGCAAGTGTCTTGTCTTTGCTAAGTTTAGCTTGGCCTTGAGGTTTATTTCCATAATATGGTTATTACCGTTTTAGATGAGTCAGGATGCAGTCTGTGTCCTACCTCACATTGAACTGAATGGTGCATTAAACCAGGTGTGACAGTAAAAATTCAAGATCCTGAACAATGAAAGCATGGGTTTCCTTTTTTAATTAAGAGTTAAAGTTTGTAGCTAGATTTGGAAAACTCTTTCATGAACATTAGTGGTAACTTCAAATATTGCAGTTCAGAAGTTGTGAATATTTCAGAATCCAGTCGTATAAATATTTTTCCTCTTATTGACAGCCTCATTATTGGCATAAACACTGTAGAAGTCTGTCAATTTTCTCTGCCCACATATTATACATGTTTCCATTTTTCCACTGGTTCACCAGTCCCATCCCCTCTCACCATAGCTACCACGGCTTCTTTTCAGCATTTGCATTGTAGCAAAACAGCCTTGCTTCATTACCTTCCATCATCCCAGACAGCACTGAACCCCCAGGTGAAGAACGTGGTGACAATGTGTGAAAATATTTCTCTTTTAGTGGGGAACAATTAACCCAAGCAACGCCTTTAGCATGTGGTTTGTATTTTGCAATATTTAACATGCAGAATGGATGTAATATCCCTCTTGTTGTGCCTGATTTGCTTTGCTGTGTCGGTTTTTGGCAGGTTTGGTTGGAATTAATGGTCTCTAATGTCTTACAGATGTGTCTTGATTAAAACTACAGCTCTAATATTCCGCATATGCACATGTGCATATGTACAGTATGCTTACCAGCTGATGAATGTTGGAACCATTAAAGAGAAACTTAACACAGATAAAAAAAAGGCAATAAACAAAGAGGGAGAAGAAGAAAGACAGAACGTGTGAAGGAAGGAGTAAATTGGAGGTAGGCTGTATTGGAAACCATTTCATTGTGAATGGCTCACACAAACTCACTCATAAGCTGCTGGTTATTTTCTTCTTTCAGCTCATTTTGCTGAGAAAACATTTATCCATGAATGTTCAACGGTTGTTCCCATTCTCACTGAAACTGTGCTGCAAAATAAAGAATTCAGTCTGCTCCTATTTTCTGCCCTCACTTTGTGATTCTTGGAAGTTTCTTCTGTTTTACTTAAAATACTAAAATGAAATTTGAGCAAAGGAAGCAAAAAAAGGAACAAAGTGCAAGTCTTTTCTGACTGTTGAGGTTTCAGTGCGCCCAGCTAGTGATTGGAGCTCAGATAAACATATGTGCAGCACTTTATCTGAATGTGAAGGCTGATCTTTAACCTTTATTTGGCCTTTTGTCTTCAATAAAGAAAATCTAACTAATGGGATCAATATTTTTAACAAACTGAGCAATCTTCAAAGGAAAGAGCCGAACAGCTGTGGAGATTTGTTCTTGGTTCACTGATAATCAATACAACACTGACATCAGGAAACTTGACAGGCGTTTTATGAGTTGATTTTTTCTTTAGAGCCAAGAAGTATCTTAATATTTTTCAAAGTTGCATTTGAATCACTTTTGAATGTATTTATTTATTGAGCCAAAAAGGTGGGTTGATTTTGTATAAATGCATTTATTCTGTGCCATTACACACGGCTATCCAATAAAACAGCAATGCAACATTTGATTTAATGAAGGTCATTAATTATGTATATTTTCATAGCGTTTGTTGTCCACAGCCTTTCTTCCTACGAGGTTCTTAAAGTTCAAAGTGTACAAAGCCTAAAGGCTTTTTATCTTTTTTAGTCTGTTGTGTTGTGATACATCACCAGTGCAGCACAGACTGAAACCACCTCAAAAGAAACAATATGTTTTATCTTCTTTCAAGTTAAATGTTTCAAATTGCTGATTTTCTTTAAAATAGTTAGGAACAACAAAGAACCATAAAACTGCTCATATAATGGTGAATTAAATTAAATGCACTAAATTATTTTAGTACAGTATGTTTACCAGCTGATGAATGTTGACATGTTTTTTTCATTTTTATTTAATCTTTATTTGTATGTGTTGTCTCACTGAGATCAAAAATCTCATTTACATGAGAAACCTGTTTTAGATTATACTCAACCTTTACCGCTTACCTATAAAAAAACCACAAAAGCAAGGAGCTATAATTTAAGATTTCTACTATCTTTCTAGCAGATGTTATTCTGATAACAATATTAACCAGCTTCTATTTGTTTATTTTATTATAATGTAGCAGCCACAAAACATTCTCAAGAATCAGCATAAAAGAGACAAAAATGCTATATAAATTAAGCAAAGTAAATGAGTGAAAAGTTGACCTCTTGAATTGTTTCATCACTGATGATTAACGCAGTAGGTGGAAGTTGATCCTGCTGAAGCTCACCACTGCACTCATGTCTTTAGTTTTATCTTTCTTCAGTGAGCAAAACTGAAGGCATAAATCACCATAAGAAACCATTGAAATCTGTGTAACTTCAGATCTCAAACTAACTTTTTCCTGTTCTTTCTTTCTTTCCAACTGTCTCATCCAGCCTCGTGTCAGCTTTTGAGGACATGCAGATAGCTGGTGATGAATAGTGATGAGCATATGGAACAAATGTGTATGTGAGTGCATCTATATGGATGCTAATGCGCGACCAGGAGCCCTCTTTAGTCTCCGTCTCTCAGTTTGACACTGCCAGTAACCCTCTGGGAAGGGGCATCCCAATTCTGTCAACAACACCTACTCAGGGAAGCTCTACCAAGAACTCTGACGATCATAAGAAGAAACATATGAAAAGAGTATTTGAAGAAATGTATCAATAATGACAAAAAAGAAGCTCTTACTGTTGGGTGGAAATATTATTTATATTTATATTCTCATTTCTACTGCAGTCACACAGTTTAGAAGTGTTTGTTTTTTTTTCTCATGGCACAGTGTCAGTCCAGCACTCCAATAATGCACAAATGTCAGGGAGACAATTTTAGTCATAAACATTTGCTTTAATATAACCATATACAGTCTTGTCTGTGGGTTGATGAACAGTGGAGCTTTAATTCACCTAATAGCTTTCCAGCTTTGCAAAAGGCAAAAGGCTTATTTTATGAAACCCATCAATCTATCTGATGTGGAAATGAAATTTAATGGAGAAGCATCCACTAGAATATCTTAAAAGAGCTTTATACACCCACACCAACATCGAACCAATATTATACAGCCAAAGTATTCATATGTCATAAATGTTTTCCCGTTCTATTTTTATTGGGTTTTGGTGTGATGAATGGACACAAAGTTATGCACGACTGGGAAGAAAAATGATACATGGTTTTAAAAATGTCTTACAAATTAAAATCTAAAAAGTGTGGCATGTATTTGTAATCAACCTTGAAAAAAAAACACACATTTTGCAGCAATTGCACCAAATACTGTTCACTGCTTGTCTTACAAGCTGCAGTTGTAAGACAATGAAAGTTTGCATAATAAACTGAATATGTCTGCATTATTTTATAATAAGGATTGAATTGTAATGGATTTAAATGTCTATATAACTGGACTGAATTGACTATATATTTTTCAAAGTATGTTGGAAAAATTTGTCTGGATTTTTTGGAATAAAAAATCTTTTGAGGTAGGGTGTATTAGCTTAGCTTTCTGTTAGAGACTAAAATCTGAACCCATTCAAGTTCAGCAGGAATACGTAGAGGTAATCTGTGAAGAGCATTATTAACTCTGAATTAGATTCAAGACTTGACTTTAACTATGGCACACTGCATAAAACAAGACATTATGAGAATTGTAATTTTGAAAAAGGTTGGCATTATACTAGAAAATTGTTTTTTTTTTTATTAAAAAAATATCATTACTGTCTAAACTTTATGACTTGAAGAATGCCACCGTTTCCACAGCTCCCAAGAAAGAAGTAGGTTAAAAAACTTTGCTTGTGCTTTTATTAAATGTGGAAAAAAACACACCACCAGTCTAGATATATTTTTTTACATTGCGGCGTAAAGTTTTGAAAGATAATTTTCTTGATGGAATGAAAATAATTTAAACTTCAAACCTGCCAGACATAATTGTGGCTTTATATGTATACGTTACATTTCTTACTAAATTATGTAAAACAACCTAAGGCCAAAATAAAGAGATTAGTCCTCCTGATATTATCAGAAAAACAACAAAATTTATTAATAAACATGATAAATTATGTTTATTATTTGCTACAGAATCAATTAGATCCACAGATGCCCGGGACACAAGCAAAAATACATTGATGATTTTTTTTTTGGTAGCCTAACAATGTCCACAAACTCATATGACTATGGAGAATTGCTGCAGAAGAATATTTCTAACTTGCTGAAAGCATGAAATATATCTGATGATGCCATCCAAAACCTTGAGGAAGACGAGGTAAATTATATCTCCAGTCTAATTTCACCTTATTTTCTCCTGTGCATGAGAAGCCAACTTGTTTTTTAATCCATTTCCCCTTAGGGGATCTGCACTATTAAGTATAAGCTTAACATCAAAGAAAAAATATAAAAAATTATTGTATATTATTTATTCAAATCTAATTGGAAGACAGGTTTCTCTGTGCGAGCAGAGATGTCATCATCCTTCCAGCTTTACATGCAGGACTAGTTTTACTGGATTAAGCTCAAAGCTCCGATATCATTGGTATCCAGTACTGAGAAGCTTTTTGTATCAACAGCACTCCTGTTACATAATCACGGTAAAGGCTTTCCAACTAAGAGCCTCTTTGTTTTGCAATGTAAGCTCTTTTGATTATAAGTGAATCCATTAAGCCCCAATACGGACACATTGATCAACAGCCTAAATCAAGTGCCTCAATTATCTAGTTTAGTGTTTCTCAGCAGGCCCATCGTTCCTGTAAAAAGGACAGATGTGCCTTTGTTTACCTGGATTAATGCATTTCTATATGTGCTTATATTGTCACAATTTTTCAGCATCTTTTTGTGTTTTGCAGTACATTAACGGTTTAGACACATGCTCATCTTCTCTTGTTGTTTACATTTCAATTGAGAAGATTCAAGATCTAGATACAATACATATCTTATCATATATATTTCTATATAGGCTTAACCCAGATGTATTGTTCCCTGATCTTTAAAACTTATTAAAACATTTATAGCAAGCTCACAGTGTCTCTCTTCGTTTGTGTTTTTTTGCTTCTATTTTGAATTCTTTATGCTTCAAATTAATTGTTTTTTTGTTTTTTTGTACCAAGTTCTCTGCCTGTGTTTCGAATAAAGAGTTGTACAATCCTGAAAAGGGAAAAAAAAATCCTTATTTTTTTCCTGCGAAAGAAAAAAAGTTTTTAACAATGTTTTTCTAAGGTGCTGAATGAAGAAGAATGATTCATTACCTTTCAACTCTTTGACATAACTGTGAACATGCATTGGTGCCAGAGGTTTGACAGATTGCTTGATGGACTAAACAAACTGTATAAAGCTTATTGTTCTCTGTTTGCAGGCCTTTTATACCTTCAATTGGCAAGCGACCCCTTGGGTATTTCTGCTTAGCATCAACACCATAAACAGTATAAAAACACAATTTAAACTGACTGAGCTTTTCTTATCTCAGTTAGCTTTTTACAGTGTTATATCAGCTAGAAAAATTGAACAAAAAAGGACTTCATTATAAATCACAATCTATGCTCCACACAAATCCAGATTTAAAATGTGCCCTGCGCTCTTTAATGTCTTTGGTGAATGAGAGCACAACTCAGCTGTCGTATGCCACTTCACATGCAGATTAAATGTGGTTGATTTTAGCCATTCAGTAATGCAGTACAAACAATATCATGTTATTGCTTCAACATGTGCATAACCAATGAAAAAAGTATGCAACTTCTCCTTTTTGTTTCTTTCCATGACTGTTTATATTTCAAGGTACGGTTGTCAAACATGTCCAAAAATGTGTCTCTGTCGTTTTCCACAGAAACCCCAAAGTAGAATAATCAGTCAGTAGAACGATTTACTCCTATGTTATGTACCTAGGTCCTAGATGTGTTTGTTTAAGTCATTTTAAAAATCCTGTACTTTCTCACCAGTTTCTACCAGTGGCTGGCGTACACATTTAACCACCATTGTTTCTTTTGGCACCAAATTTTCCCTTATGCTCACGTTCACAACTGGATTTATTAATATAAATAAACTGTCCATAGTGGGAACCACTTCAAATTATCCTGTTTCATTTGAACATGTGGCTATTGTTTTTCTGCGGATTTTCTCCAAGGACTTCAGCCATGCTATCACAGTATTTGTCTCCTCAGGACAAACAGCGAAGTGTCAACATGATGGACTTCAGCACATTCAGTCTTTTTGACATTAGCTTGTGTCAAAAAGCACACACACCTTGTACAAAATACATATGTGGAATTGATTGTTGGATCTTGCTGTGAAATGCTGGTGATAGGCCTTCCTATTTGGACTTTTCTTTGTATGGGATAGCTGTAGCTGCCAACCACATAACTATATTTTGCCAATATTTTACTTTTCCAGTCACATAAAACTGTCATGCATTCACTTGTTTTTAGACACAATTCCAGACCTAAAATCTAACCATAACCAATGGTTTATTTTTTATTGGTGGCTGGCAGCATAACTCCATTAATATACAAAATTTATATGTAGCATGCAGTCTCTAATACAGAAGGTCTAATTTCTTTAATATTTTGAACTTGAAGACATTATTACTGCACATGTTTTTTTTGTTTTTCTTACATTCTACATTTGTTTGCAGTTTTTTTTACGTCTCCCAATATAATTGAAAGAATGTAACAGCACATGCCTTCAAACAGGAAGCCTTTCTTTGTGTGACATAATTTTTAGCATAATTTACAGTATGTTTTATTTAACCTAAATAAAACATACTGTTTCATTTTATTTAAAGTTGTTTCATTCACATAAATGTATTCTTTTTATATATGGAGAACTAATGTGTAACCAAATGCAACTTTAAAAACGTAGCATGTTCAGTGATACAAGAAGTAGAAAGCACAGGAAACACAGAACTCCGACTTAATTAATTGAATTACAGTCTGCTGTTTAGAAACTTTCCATTTCCACACTCATCCACGCACAGGATGGAGAAAGAAAACATTGATTGGATGAAAGGTGTGTCAATAGTATGAAGCCAAAAGCATTTAATCTGAATACAATAGCAGATAGAGTTAGTTTATTTCCCATGCTGTCACAGTCCTTAAATTGTACCTCACCAGGATTATTGCAGAAGACCCTCATAATTAAGGATTATATCTTTCTCAGCTCAGGCAATAAAATCTACTGAAAAAGACGTCAATGTGTGACAGTCTGGAAGTTATCTCTGACATCTTGACAGCCAATGTTAAGAAATATCTTGAACCAAATACAGTAATTGTGTCAAGTTTACAACAACAGCCTTAAAATATCAAATATGTGGCTGATTCAGGTTTTACACATGGAACATAAAATAACATAAAAGCTAATTTTATAATGGTATTGTAGTGTACTAATTGAAAAAAGAGAGAAAAAAAATCTCTTTCCTACCAAGCAGTATAACATCAGGACAAACTGACTGTTCCAGCATCCCACTGATGAACTGATACTTGGAAAAGAAAGACAGTCCAAAGGGGGAAGAATTGGCCTCAAACCACAAAATAGCTGCTCGCTGGGTTTCCTGATATTTACTGCAGTACAAAACTTTTACTCATTCTGTGTTCTTTTGCTTGACAGGTTGGCTACTGCCAGGGAAGTGACCTGAGAGTCAAGGATGTGGGCAAGAATTTACAGTGGGCAACAGGAACGCTTACTGGGCTTGTGGGACAGCTAAATATGCTGAAGCAAAATGGGAAAACATCTGTGTGAAACAAAACAAAGCACCGTGTTTTCAGTATTGACAGCTCTCACTAAATATTTAGTACAAAACTCCTTTAAAGAATGACAGTAAATATGTGTGAAATAAAGTGGCTAAGCATAGTGATCCTCTGCTTTAGACAATCAAAAACAATGTCAACTCACTGAAGGAAGAAAAATGTCAGAATCTGAGTTGGAGGCGCTCCAAAATGAGGTTGAGTTAAATGTACAATCTGGATATAGTTATGTGCAGAATCAGTCTCTTGTCCATTAACGTAACATAACACTTACATGGAATAATCGAAAATATTATTGTACATGAATACGGAAATAGGATTTTGCTGGAGCACTTCAAACTTTACTCATGTTTTATTGACATAACTAATGTAAGCACATGGGCACTACGAGAAACCTGGAAACTGTTTAACCAGCAAAAAACAGGAAGCCACTTATTTAAACCACTGACAAATAAATGAATTTACTCATCAAGAAGCCGTCCGTCCCATGTTGCACCAGCTGTAGTCTGTTTCCAATCATGCTAGTTTAAAGTTCTTCTGTTTCTGTCCATGAAGAAAATAGCTGATTTAGTTTGCTTTACCTCTCGCATATCCTTTGACGATATTTTTAACAAAATGTTTGTGTATTTAAATGACAGATAATTTTGAGGAAAATCTTGGGATTTCTAAATGACCTAAGTTTAGGATGCTTTCTTACAAAAAAGGTGGAGTTAAAAATATTTTGAATCTTTCTGTTTAGACTTAACTTCACAGCAAGAAAAAATATAATGGAGAGAGGGGTTGGATTAGGGCAAGGAAGAAAGTGAAGCACTGATGAGTTAGTTTGAAATAAATATCTTTAAGCAATCATTTTAAAATTAGAGCCATTACTCTAACAATATATTCAAATCCCCCTGATCCATTATTCACAAATTCATGTCAAATATGTCTCGTGAATCATTTTTGAAACCAAAGCCTTTTGGTATGAATACTGCAAAGAACTACTTGTTTCTAATTTTTCTGCCAGTCCTGATCTGGATAGATAACAGAAGAAGAGTAAAAACCTGCCGTGTTACCTGGAATGACACCAACTCTAGAAAGGTGAACTCGAACTCGAGCTGCTATTGTAAGGCAAAAAAAGAAATTAAATTATACCATGGATCAATGAATCATGGCATAATTGGACATAACCTACTTTTTTTTCATTACAAACAAAAACTCCTGCGTCTTGTTACAGACCAGTCTACTCTTAAATAATCCCTCTGATCCTTTTTCTTCTTTTCTTTCCCTTCTGACTTCTCTCAAGTAAAGAAAACCTTGTAACTAAGCTCTAGACTGTCTTTGACAGCAACCACAGCCACTTCTTTTCAAATCAAGTATCCTAATTAGTGCTTTAAGTGGATGCAGATCCGTATGCACCGCACCATATGTGGAACTGAATATTCATGCAGTCAAGGGGCTCACCGTCCCTGCTCCAGTCCAAATGCTGAATTTCTATTACCCTCATTATCCCAACATGCTGACAGAGAACAACAAGGCAAAGAACAAGAAGGAGAGAGGAAAGTCAGTTCCTGGCAAAAGTTCACCACAGACTTAATGACACTCAAAACTAGAGAGAAAACAAAGTATGCTTTTGTGTCACATTTATGAAAACATAGAAGTGAAAACCTACAAACATCTCATTTTTTACTACAGAAAATGTTTGGGGTTCTTTTTAGATTACATTTACAAACGAATAGTTGATTTTATTTACAAACCTACCTTTGGATGTGCAACATCATGAGAATATAAGTAAAAAAAAAATCAGTAAAGATATCAGGACTATGGACCTCCACCAGTCTGGTTCATACTTAAGCACAATTTCTAGTTGACGGATGGCGCCACATTCATTGGGTCAAACACTTTCACTTTGCTCTTACACACATTAATGTGTACACTTGCAGCAGAGAGGCCGGTTCTTTGTTGCAAAGATGAATATGTTTTGGTATGAAATGCATTTATTAGCCGCCAAACAAAAGCAAAAGAGTTTATGAAGATCCTATTTGAAGTTGGTGAGACAGCATCATGATCCAGTGAAACCTGAGCTGAAAGGCCACTCAGCAAAGCAGAAGCCATTCCTTTTAACAACAGATTAACAAGCCAGATTAAAGTTTGCAAATGGACAGAGACAAACATCTTTACTACTAGAGAAATGTTCTGTCATCTGATGAACCTAAAATTAAAGAGTTTGCTCTTATTGACTATTGTGACATTTAGTGAACAAAAGGGTAACTTGAACATCTGAAAACACCAAATGTCAAGACATCAGCCAGAAAGGTAAAACTTGCCCTAATATTCTGTCATACAAAACTGTGATTTAGGTCTTACAAAAGAATTTGTGGGAAGAGCTGGAAAGCTGTGTGAAAAAGTTGGAATACTGTGACAACAACCCGAATAACAAATTAGAAAAGTCTCAAAATGAGATTCCTTTGCTTATATTTGTCAGAGGCTGTTGGCAGAGAACTGATCTCAATAAATGTCTGTGAAATGAGCGTCATGTGTTCTTTGGTCCCGTTTGTCGGGTAGAATGGTCACAAATACTGATGCATTTCGATTTCATCATAGAAATTTCAATAAAAAAAAAGTATCGTGCATCATTAACACAACTTATTACACAGAGTATTTTGACTTGTTCGTTCTGTAACGGCCATTGTGGTTTCTCTCATTTGTTTTGATCACGGAGTCAACAAAAGAGCAGTATCACCACAACTCCGAGGCTGTGGCGGTTGTACCAAGGTGAGATGTGTGTGACGATGTGCTTGAGCAAAATAATTGGCCAAGTGCCTCTACTGGAGCTGGGATGTAAGGAGAAGAAGAATGAAGAGCTGAGCAATGAGGCAGAGGACATGCAACACTGACAGCTCTGCAGCTGATGTTCAGGCTTCAACACCTCCAGCTGCCTTTCGCTTGAACGGGTTCCAAGTGCCGCCAAGGTCAGGGGAGGACTGTCATTCAACACCACTGTGTGTATGGAAGGGCAATGTGTATGGTATGCATGTGTGCCTGTGATGGTGAAAGGGAGAAAACAAAGCTGGGCGTAGGGAGATGTATTAAAGATAAAATACAAGGCAAGACTTGTGTATTTGTGTAGGAGTTACTATAGCAACTGCAGCAGACAGCAACAACGCCAGCAACAGTTGGGCTTGTCCTCTTATTAGCCGTGTTTAACTTTGTGCCTGTGTGTTAAAATGTGTGCAGTCATGTCTGTGTATCAGTGTCTCTCTTACAGCCTGACTAACAATCTGTATCATCGACATTCTGCGGCTGTGTCCGTCTCAGCGAATCTCAAAACTGGGTCATATAAACAACAAAATATTGTGACATACGTATGTAAACATTTATATAGAACATATTTACATCAACAGAAGTCATCTTAATCCACTTATGTAGTTACCATCAAAATTGATGTATCAAAAGAAAAAAACGTTAAGATTTTTTACTTTCAGTGACCACATTTGAACTCTGAATTATTTCAGAGAGGGACTTGAATTATTGGGTTTTTTTTCTTTTCCTTACTCATCATTTATTTTAAGCAATTTTTATGTAAAAGTGATTGAAGCAACAGAAGCTTTGACACAATGAGATCCTATTGATTATATACCTTTTTACCATGCAACATATATGAATAATAATAATAATAATAATAATAATAATAATAAAAACTTACATTTACCAGGGATAAATCTAACAGCTATGGTACTGACTATGTGCACTACTTTGAATGCTAAAAATTGCCAAGGCCACCAAGTCTTCATAGAAGCAATTTGATGCAACTGAAAACATGCATTTGAGTCCAGAGTGAACTAAAGAATTACATTTTGTAAAAACGATGTTATGTAGAGGATCTGTGGTGCTGTGGGCTTGTTTGAAATACAAGGATGTTTCAAATAAAACACTGGTGAGCTCTGCCAGCAGTCTTCCTGGGATTCAAACATGTGACCAGCTCACACAGAAATGGTTCAACTGGAAACAAAATCAAGATTAAAGAAGAATTTTTGCTGATTCTCCAAACTTATTTTACAAAAAGAGCAAAGAAAAGAACCCTAATGTGATCATGAATAGGTGTACTCTAATTATTTTTTCTTATAAATGACTAGTTTTGTCATGAATCCTAAATTCTTCTGTCTTAGACTCAGTGACAGTGCTGTTACAAGGGGCCCAGAGTGGGCTATAATTGCATCTGGTCTTCAGATATCCACCTGTCAGGACAATCCAGATCCTGCTAAATATGTGCACTTAGCTCTTCAGACAACACAGACGAGCACATTTCATTTTTGCTTCCCCCCAACTAAATCTATGCCAATGCAAACTCAAAGACAACAGGCATTTAATGCTATTTTCTAGGCTAAATGTCTTTGATCTCAGAGATGGATAGCTAAAAAGTTAAAATCAGGCTTCAACAAAACAAAATCAATTTGAAGCAGATTTCTGCAATTAATCAGTGTAACTAGGGGAAAAAAAACTAAAAAAACAAATATCACTACCAAAACCCTTGTAAACAAACAAACACTCAAAACCAAAATTTCTAGATATGATTTAACAGAAATGGCTCACTCTGTAGTGCATTACTACTTCAATGAAACATTATTTAGGACAGTTCATCTTTCAGCTTGAGAGTTTCTGTAGAAGTCGGATTTCCTTCAGTTACAAAATCCTGCAAACTAAACATGGGTCTCTTTTCCCTGTCCTTATACACAGTCTCCACTGAAAAGCTGTCTGGTGTCTACAGTGAGTGAGTAGACAGTGGTTTGGCTTTGAGAAATGTTTCTGATGTCCATCATCCTACTTTGTTTCTCTGCTGTCATCAGAGTGAACCGTTTGTGGTTAAATATTTAAGCTGCAATCATCTCCTTCCCTGGCTTTTGATTCTTCTCCTGCTTATTTCTCATTCCTCTAGTCCTTTTCATGCCCACTTTTCTCCACTCAGAACAATACATCAAGCATTCTGTTCCTTAAACACAGGAACTATTTCAATACCGGAGTTTATTTCCTGTTTTGAAGGGGCTTTCCATAGATCTATGTTGATTTTCGTTATTTAATTTCAAGAGACTATGATCCAACTAGCATTCTGTCCTCCCTTACTTAAATTTCCGTCCTAGAATACCACAGCTTTAAGTCTGACCTTCCATCTTTATCTTTCCATTGTCAGAAACACCTCCTCCTTTGGTGGTTTTACAATCTGAAAGGGTAATGAGAGGAAATTGAAGTTTATCTGCTTCAGAGTCAGACGTGGGGGAGAGAAGTCAATCTTCTCTGACCCTGTGGAGGAAGAGAAAGCTTAATCTAACTATTTCTGGGAGCTTCAGTGAGCCAGCCACTAATGAATACATGGACTGTTTTGGGGTGAATCCCTTCTACGTTCATGTGAAGAAATATAAAACCCTAATAAGAGTTTCTATCACTTGAGGTGAAGGAATAGTCCCTTGCTCAAACTAATTCAGCTCTAAATATGGTTTTGTTTAGCAGCGCAAGACATAGAAAAGCAACTTTCTATGTCTTGCACTGAAATAGATGCAAACATATTGCTTGCATGAAGCAAGCAACATATTGCCTCACCAGTAGCACAGAACAATTAGCACACTAATCCAGTGTTGCATCAATGTATTGAACTGCAGATATGATCCAATCTGGCCAGGCCACGTCTTTAAAAGTGACCTGAAATATTCATGTGAATGTCTTTTGTTGTTTTTTACAGTATTTATTTAGGTCTGACTATTTTAGGTGGCTAATGCCCACTTTGAAATAATAAAATCCTGTATGATGAATTTATACAAACAACTTATGCGTCTACCATGCAAAGCATTTACAAAACATACTTTCTTTCTTTCTTCTGAATTCTTGCATTTTTCTATTTATGTCTTTTCTTGCATGCAGTGGGATGTTCTGTTTACAGCCTTTGTTTTCTGGATTATTGCATAATAAGATTGTTGATTGGATGCACATGCATCTCCCAAGCTGCTTAATTCAAATCCTTTGCCATCATAAATTACACATGCATTGTCTCATGATATTTCTATGTGTGCAACTCCCAAAAATTGTTCTGGTTGTTCTGGCTGTCAGCAGAAAGAAACTTGTAAAATGTCAACATTTCTACAGCAGAGGTGTGAAATCCAGGTTTCTTAATATACAGAATATAAGTGACAATAAAACACAGGAATGATTAAAGTACTACATAAACGGTTAACAAATTGAGTGCAGTTATGGTAGCCAAACAAGTGTACCATGATTAATGATGAAAATTTGCTTATTGCTAGCACTGCCAGCTCAACACTTCTTGCACCTGTTTCACATTAGAAACCTACAACCGCTATTTCCCAGCTGAATTCAGTTAAAATTATTCCATCATTATGAAGAGCACAGCAGGGTGTATATTCTTAAATAATACATTTCTTTGAAGGATCAGCTTTTTGTGAATATGAAGGTGCATATATTTTTGTCAAATTAGAGAGATTATTTGTTGGAATACTGTGACCAACGTAGCCATAAAACAACAAGCCACTGCTTTTGTCATGTTTTGATGGACAAATACCCAGAACCTTATGAAACTTAGATTGGTTCACTGTTAATCTTTTCTATTTTTTAAAATAGAAGTTTTTCTGTTGGAAACAAACCCGATGGCCAATGTCCATCACTAAATCAGCCTTAAACAACAACATTCTGCTGTGCAGAGCTGTGTGCAACCCCCCACAGCTGTCAACTTATCAGCACAACAGGAGGGATAAATAAGTAATGGGTGTGTTTGCCCTGTAGGCTGAAATATCTATTTTTTTTTCTTGACAAAGCCTTGAGGCATCACAAAGTCAACCCTGCTAGCTCGGGACTTCCCCTAATCAGCTGCTGTCCATCACTACTGCCCCACTCTTCTGCTGCTGCTGCTGAGCTTGTCGTTTCAGCGAACAGGTAAAGTGCATAGGCTGCTTTCCCAAAATCACCAGGGCTGGTACTACTGCTGCTGTATTTCTTTTAAATATATACAAATTAGCCACATTAGAATGGCATGCTCCAGGGTATCTTTTAATTGGCACCGAGTGAATGACGTTCTCTGCTTTTCCTTGTCTGCCAGTCAGATAGAAATAAACAAAGACACTTTGCTTAAACAGGAATAATTAGGCCATGTTATTCCCAACCAACATCCTGCACATTATATTCACTTATTTAATTCTTCTGCTGCACCTGACTGATGTTCTGCTCAGGATTTTGCCTGAAACCACCTAAAAATAGAAACATTACATGTATTCTTGAAGAAGCAGTTTTTAGACATCTGCTGCTCATTCATAACATTTCCACTGCTGCTAGTGATTAACTTGATTGTATATGCTATGGGATAATGTCAGACATGATGTTATCTTGCAAAAATTCACAAAGAAAAGTGGTTTTCCATAACACAGTGACTTCATTGGAGGGTATAAAGTTAGTTTAGACCAGGGGTCTGCAACCTTTACAAACCAAAGAGCCATTTTTGTCTTCAGTCAAGCTAAATAAAATGTACTAAGAGCCACAGATGCTACATGACCTTTTGAAAAAATGGTGACTTACAATTTAAAAATATATATACATACTATAGGAAATTTGAATAACTATTTTTATTTTATTTATTTATTTTTTTAAAGGATAAAACAAAAAAATTTTGAAAAAAAAAAAAGATTGTTAAATTTTTTGTACTTTGACTGTTATTTAATTATAGAAGTCAGAGAAATTGTTTCATGAATAAAAATGGGAAAACTGCTAAAACCTGCATTAATAATTATATCTATATTTACAAACATGAGTTGGATTTTTATCATTTTTAGCAAACGTTTTAAAGAGTCATTGTGGACGGTTCAAACACCCACATGAAGCCCCTGCGGTTGGACGCATTTGACCAGAGTGAATAAGCTTTCTAATCTACATTCAGCAGAAGACGTTATAAGTATTTTTATTGTCTCTACAGAAACACAGCTTGAAGAGAAAGCACATCCCAAAAACCACCGTTTTAACTATTCCCAACTATAACAATGTTTGAACTTTCTTGCTTTTAAAAACAGAATTGCACATTAAAATAAATTGCATTTTCTGACTGTTTTGTACAAATATCACATTTAAGTTCCAAAGCAATATATTCTTCTGCTCTAAAGAAAGAAATTGCCTTTCCAAAGTAATTCCAGAGCCTAACTCTACTTTTATTGTTTTATTCAGTTCTTATATGTGGTACCAATTTTCTGAGCAATAATACTTCTGAGATGGGGATCATGTCTTTATAGAATAGCCAGTCTCCTTATACACAAACGTTAAAGTGATCGCAGGAGATGCTTTTCAAATGCCTTCATTCAAAATACAAAAGAAAATAATAAAATAAAAGAGTGGTTAACCTCATGAAAGTTTCCCGTTTGTATTTTCTTTTGTCATAAACGTTTACATGTCTGAGCATATCCTGTCATTTCACACAGTTAAAGTGTAATCACCTGTCATGCCTTGATGAGCTAATTAAGAGGCAGTTAGTTGATTATAGGAGAAGCAGAGTTGATGTGCGGCTGAATTGGGGAGTGTGCACGTTCACTGCTATTAACCATTAAGGGTTCATGCTGGGCTGACCTCATACAATGTGTAAGAGGACAAAGACGTCCTTTATTCCTAAGAGGAAAAGCTACATTAATAGAGATGGAGGATCCTCATTCTCTCGCTGTCCATCAGTGCAATTGCTCCACTCTCATTACTCAACTGTGTCCCTCGTTTGTCTCCCATGCTCTTCATATGAAACAATAAACTGACCTCTTCCTCTCACCCTGAGGTGTTTCCTATGGGGAGACGCAGGGGCCTCTGAAAGACAGAATGCAAGTGTGTGTGATGCTTTGTGTGGGAGTGTATTTGTGAGAAGGGTAGAGTAATTAAGTGTGCAATATTGTGCGTGTATGTGCATGTGCAATGGCCTGCACTCGTCTGTGTTTGTGATTTCATGTGTAAATTTGATCACAAGTGTGAGTGTGTGTGATCTGTTTCCAATTAGCCCTCTTGTGTCCATAGGTTGCCTGGAGGCATGACTAATGTCTTAGTGGGCTGAAGGTCCAGCTGATGAAACTGAATGGGCTTCCATCTGCTGCGACAACATCACAATGCAATACTGGACAGTTGGAGATAAAGGACTGAGGACAGGGGACACAGAGGGACAAGCATCAAAGAGTGGAATAAGCTATTGAGGACAAACTGTGCTCGAGGGTGGAGATGGAGGCCAATACGTGTAAGACATGCATATTACGAACAAACCATGATGTTCTTATAGGTGATGTTTCCACAATTTCATTCTGATTGAAAACAAAACATTTTTTTTGTAATCTTTATGCTTTATTTCCAATTATTTTAGAAGGGTTGCAAATTTCAAGTGGTAATTAAGTACTTTTTTTCTGGACAAAAGTAAAACAAGCACAATGATGTCTATGCCATTTAATGTCAGTGTCTCTTTACTTCAGGAAACTCAAATATTTAAGTAGATTTGTATGATTTCTACAAGTGCATCCAACAAAATGCAACATCACATTTTTAAAACTTTTTAGGCATTATCTAAAAATCTAAATAAATGCAAAGCTTCAAGTAAAATACAACTTGACATGTCTTAAAAATAGGTAGGAAAACAAACAATACTCAAAATCGCATTTAATATTTTTTTCATATAATGTCAGTGACACAACCTGGCTGTGTAAACTTTTCTTCTTCAGTTTTTTCAGGTGACAACAGAAACATATTTACAGGTTTCTTTACATTCTTCATTGCCAGAAGAATGTAATTACTATATCCACTCCAAATATAAAAGGATTTGTCAGTTAACACAATTTCTAACTTAGGTTCAATAAGCCACTGTAGCAAAGTTTACAGTGATCAGTGAGCTACAGACAGAGAAGAAAATATGCAGCCTCAACCTGTCCCTCTGCATGGGTCAGGCTGCCTCCAACTTTCATCTTAGGTACGCGCCTCAAGCTGCAGGTCCAGCTGCTGCAGCAGGCCCTTTCTCATCTCTGTGTCCTCTGCTATAAAGGCGCTAACAGACTGAGCAGGATCTGTGTGAGACCTGTCGTGTATCTTTGCTAGTGGAAGTAATAAGAACCGGTCCTATAGGTAACATTTGGAGGCTGTGATGGTAATGGCTTCAGTCTTAACCTGCTCTAGTTTAACCTTACTACCAGGTGTGTTCTCACCAGCCATAACAGGGATGAACGCTGGAGGTGAGCAGCCACAGGTGAATACTGATATGGCTGTGGAACCTTAACTTTAAAAGGAAGGTTTGGTCCGTAGCATTTGGAGCTCAAATCATAAATAAGAGTACAATTTTGACTGCAGCATATATGGAAAGTCAAACGTACCCAAATTAATATAATGAAAAGTTATGCAGATGAAGTTCTCTGCGGGTTAGTCAGTCAGATGTTTGGGGTTTATTTATTGAACCATAGCAGTAATTTAAGACTACTGCCAATGGCTGTGAGTTGGAGGTATAGAGAAAAATTTAAGTAGTAAAAGTAAAATTTAAGTATGGAACAGAAGGAAGGGCGAATAAAGGAAGAAAAGAGTGAGGGACAGGATTAATCATATTTTTAAGTGGAAAACATTAATTAATTTTTGCGAAGTTGCATAATGCTGTGGGCGTGGGGTCCACCTAAGACTATCTTGCCCCGGGCCCAGGCAAAGCTGGCAGCTGGTCTGTTTGCAACTACGCTGTAGCTGAGACTTAAATACTGACAGTAAGTTAACAATAAATTATATTTACAAACTGTTCTACCAACTGATGAAGAAATAAAAATTTGCTGATCACGTTAACTAATAAACCACGCCATTAATTTTTCCAAGAACACCTTGTTACCAGGCAACAACACAGAAATGAAGAACTATTTGGACAGCTGATCTATTTCTCTAGTTAACACCCAGTCAATCCCTCTGAGGTTTGGAGGATTGTGTCTCCACTGACACAGGGGCTAAACTGGCAGCCTGCAGCCCACTGAGATGTAGTCACTAGGACACTGAAGCATGACCGCACAAAGACACACACACAGTTTAATCAGTAATCTGACGTCGTGACTGTCAATAAATTACTTAGTCATTTGGATCACAGCCTTGGACATAGCTGAATGGCTAGCCTATATAAAGAGACAATTAGGAGAAGACATTTTTGTCTTCTCCTAATTGTTGGTGCATCTTGAGACTTTTTTTTATACATGGACAAAAATATAGAAGCCAGCTGTCAAAAAAGTCTAATGTTTATCAGGGAACATGGTTAAAAAGAGCTTTGGTATTTTAAACAGGTGTTTTTTTGTTGTTGTCTTTTATTAAAGTTTTCTTTGAGCACTAGTAGCCTTCATTCATTAATAGCTTGACAGGAAGAAGGGCAGAGAAAGAAAAGGAGGACATGCTGGGGGGCTGCAATTGAAGCTGGGACACAACAGGACTACAGTGTCTACATATGGTGCATTTGCTCTATCACTGAGCCACAAAGTTTTAATGTTACTGAAAATACCTTCTTGACTTTGTATTTTCACTTATAAAATATATATATGTGTGTATATATACGTAGGAATAGACGGTATTTAATTTTCTACCGTATCACAAAATATTAATTAGAAACTGAATTATGATCATATTGTGGAAGAAGTACATAGAGACCCATTAGATATTGACAAAGTGGTTTATTCCACTTTAGAATATGTTATTTGATATTCTATACAATCATGTAAAATGAGTGTATGGATATACTGCATGGATATTGAACATATGGGTAAATTTGCAATGTTGGTTTTCTGAGTGACTGAAAGTGAAACAGATTTGTCCTTCATTGTGACAATCAGTTGAAATATGACTGAGGATGATAGCTGAAATAATCCGTCTTACTGAGCAGATTTTTTCGACCACAATGCACAAAACACAGCGTGTGTAATCACATTTGAAAACACTTAAAATGCAAAAGATTTTTGTGCAACACACCACATTCTCAGTCCTATTAAGAAGATGAAAATCTTTTTATGCTTTGTTTTATTTATATGTTTTAATGAACTGTTGATTCTATTGTAAATTATGTTGCTTGACGGAATTGTGCAATAAATAAAATATTGATTTTGTCTTCCAACAAAATGCAAGGCTGTTGTGAAACAAAAAAGAGGAATCAAAAAAGTATCAAAAGACTATTGAGACATGTTGGAAAATCAGAGAATTTGGCCGAAAAACTGCTTCTGGGAAAAAAAAAAAAAAGATTTGTTTTTGCATAATTTATGTAGTTGTCCGGGTTTACTCAAGGTTAAAAAGAGAAGAAAATAAGCAATAAGGCATGAAAGAAAAGCAAGTTGGAGACAGACTTAAAAGAAAAAAAATTGTGGTTTTCAAATTTCTGCCTGTTCTCCACAAATGTGTAAGCGGTACAATTAAAGTAAAGTTGTATTGTACAGCTTACACACTAAACTGTAAAAAGTAACATTGCATGAAAAAAACAAGATGAAAATAAAAACCTGCAATAACCTCATTTCAACAAATGAGCACACCATAAATAAATGCTTCTGAGTATTATTTGAATCTGTTTCACCTGCCACTAGTTGAAGAGAATATGATTAACCTGAAATCAAATTGAGCAGAAGGATTTTTCCTAACATTTGCTAAAACCAGGAACTAAAACATATATAGTATTTTCTTTCAAAATGTTTCACTGATATGATTATGTTATGAACAGGATTTGGGTTTTTTTCAGTGAAACCAAAATCAGTCAAAGCTCAAATAGGTTAAATTGCTACGTTACTAAGCATATTTTTAATCATTGTTTTGAGTATATGTGTTGTGTCAGGTGACAATGAAATGTATGAAGAGGAGATCTGTGCCTAAACAGGAAGAGAACCAGCAGAACCAAATCAATATGTGCCTAAAGTCAATGGAAACTTTGTATTCAAAAACTCCTTGCTTGTGTAACGTTGAATGAAGTATTAAAAATATATACAAGTATGGATTAGCTGTAAAGCAGATTTCTGTTGTTGAAAGACACTTGTGAACACGTCTTTGACTTTACTAAACATCATTATGAATGGATGGACGCCTTACGCAAGAGTTATAGTTTCTCTGGAGGACAGAAATGAGGCACAAGCAGGAAGCTTTCCCAGTTATTTTACAGTGTGCACATCCCACTGTCACTTGAGAATCTTAAAAAAAAAACAACTGAGAAATATGTTGCTGGGGCTTTGGTGAATTCTAAGTTGTCAGCAAAGTTCTGTGAAATTTAGTTTATGTTTAGCATTTTAGTTTATGTTGTTCACATTTCTGTGCTAATGACTGAACACGTCGCTTGTCTTTTAAACTGGCTAATATTTAAGGGATATCTGACCAGTGCAGTGCAGTAATTCATTTTGACAAGAACCATATAGAGGGAGAAATGCATATGAAAAGACTAACTATGTGTGAACACTTGTGAGATTCAAAAGTGTGAGGCTTCACAAAGTCAAATGGAAGGTCTAGCATCGATACTTTATGAATAAAATGCAAACAACAAAAAACTCCATCTTTCATAGTTCTCTGCAAGTCATATTTGTTGGTTTCGTGACAATATAGGAACTGTTCCACATTTATTTTACAGCATGTTCAAACTGGAAAAATAAAGTCAACATTGTCACTACAATGATGGTAAAGGAAGATTTGTGTTCTTTCTGGCTTTGTTTACAATCCTTTTTTAAAATACAAATTCCTTATCACCTCATCAGAAACCATGTTTATTCAGATTTATTTGTTCCTAGAGTCTCTATGCAGCAGAGTTTAGAAGCAAAACTTATTATTCAAGTTGGGTGCGGCATATTGACGTCTTCGCTGCCTTAAAAAACAGGCCCAACATGTACCTCAATAAAGAACCAATACTAACTATTTACTAACACATACATCCTTTACCAAATACCCTGTGCGGAACAAGTTTTATTATGCTCACATTGTTTTATGGTTTCCTCTGTAATTAAGTTTTTTATGCTGTTGAACGTGAAAAAAAAAACAAATAAATACAAAAGCATTTTATTGTAATGCCTTTTTGTTTTTGTGCATTATTGTTACTTTCTGCAGGACTTTTGGCTTCACTTATACCTGAACAGAGCATGACGTTGAATTAAGCAAGTTTAAAATAAATGTTTTTTCAATCATTTGCTTTCTTTTACTTACAATTGTTTTGTGATGCTGACATTATCCGGTTTGGTTAAGGAAACAGAAGTAGAACCCTAGGTTTGGAAAAATAAAATTATGATCTAGATTAAAATTCAAAAATGCATAGATTTGTTTTATCCGTAATTATGAAAAGACTGGTTTCTCACTTTCTCTAGAAAGCGCAGAGACTTTTCATCCAAAATACACATTGACTATTGTAGAGCCTCATACTCTCTTTACAGTTATTCATATTCATTGGACACTTAAAGGGTCAACATCGTCTGGCTGGACAGAATAACTATGAAAATGATAGTACCAAGTCAATTGCAAAAGATTGTGCAGATGTTAGACATCAAAAGATCAAATGTGTAAACTGTGACTGGAAGCATGCAAGATACTTATCAGGAGTAATTTCACTCAGTAGGTTATTTTAATAACATGATCATATTTCATTCTAAATTAAAGAAAAACAGTGAGTAGTTCTAACATATTTTTCCAACTTTACAGCAGAGAACATGTAATGTATACAGATACAGATGTGTCCATGCTGATGATGTGTATATTTGTGTGCACAGTTTCCCTGAAAGCTCTGTAAACACAGATGTGGCTCTGGTAAATATAGCACAGTGTTTGAATTCACAAAGTCACAATAAGGTCAGACACACGTCCGTCCATCGTTCCACCTTTGTTTGGGCTTTTTTTTCCCCGTTTTGTGGTGGTTGCAGTGTTTTAGTGGATGTACTAGTGATATGTGTTCACCATCCATGGCTATAACTTTCATGTCTGATTTCTAGAATGTGTCAAGCTATCCATTAAAGCTGGAGGAGCATACTTAATACTGTATAAAATGTCAACATTGTTCCTTGCACATAAAAAATTGAATTTGCGGTGTCTTGACCATTTTTTAGTATTCTGCATATATTCAAAATTTTGGTCTAATACCTGCTCATAAACTGTTGTAGAAGCCTCATGTTATAAATGCCTATTTTAATATGACGTAAAATATTTTGAACATAAAACTCTACAGTATCGTGCATTGGCAAAGTGGAGGTTCCAGAAGCGGGAGCGTAAAAATAAGCTGAAGGTAAGCAAAAAATGAAAGCAAGTATAAAAAAAACTGACAAATAGCAGCATTTGGGGAAAATCTGAAGCAAGAAATCAGTGCATGGAGCTGTGCAGTGAGATGAGACACAGAGGGAAGATGAGTAAATCAGAGAATACAGAAAACTATCTCTGACAAATCTTACTACACAATAATAGTAATGGAAATATAGGACTACAAAGAAATCCGACATAGTATGGTCCATGACATTACCTGGACACACAATTGGAATCAAGTAAATAAATGATGAAAACCAAAATACTAAAACACAGACCCAAAAGCACAGGGTGTCTTCAAAACAAGGAATAAACTGAATACAGAAAGAGAGAAAAATCTAAAAATACAGCAAACCACAATACCAAAGAGTTAATGAGTATGACATGTACATCACTGCATGGAAATATGTAGCAATATATATAAAAAACCAATTGTAAACCTGTTTATATGGTACAGAAGAAATGTAATAAAATATATATTAATGTTTCAGGCTATAAAATATATTCATACGTTTTGAAGTTGCAGCTTTACAATTCTATGATTCGTTAGAACTTTACACTGAACTGGTGATGAACAAGACAAATAATTTCCTCCTTTCTAAATAAATTCAGAAATTGTTGGATATTGAAAGTTTCCCAGAAAATGCATATTTAAAAAAGTAAATAGCATACATCAAAAGAGATACATCTTACATAGGAGTAAACTTGTGGAATAACCATCGAGGAAAAAAAATAGAATCACAATGTAGATTTAAAAGAATTGTAGAAAAATCAAGTAAAAAACAAAAAAGCTGAGGTTTAAACCTTTTAATGTGATCTTTAATTATTACATTCTTTTGGAATTATTTCTGTTTAGTTTTTCTCTCCTTGTTTTGTATTGGTTAAGAGAACTGGATTATCGTGATTGTAAAATATGTATAAACTAACAAATCTGCCTCTACTTTTTGGCTTTTAATACATTTAATTACATGTATTTTCTCTTTGTTTACATGATGTTCTGTAACTTGCAACTTTTACTGACCAAAAAATAAATAAAATACAATAAGTAAAAAAGTTCCCAGTTTTTATATGTGCATCTCCCTTTTATAAAACTTCACAAAATGGAAATTTAGAGGATCCTTTCATACTAAGTTTCATACCTAAAAATATATTGTGATTAAGCAGATGTATTTATATGAACGGCCTTGCATCTGGCTACATGTGTTATGGCTTGTGGTTGGAGGATTTTCCAACTGCAGGCCTCTGAAGCCCAGCTGCCTCTATAAATACCGTACAGAGCTTTACATAAATGTGGTCGTCATTAATGTGGAAAGCTTTCCTGTAGCACCAACTCATATTTAGTGTAACTCACAAATAGCCTCATCTTAAGTTACAGCTCATCAGCCAGCACAGTTGTTCACAAGCTGATTTTTTATTTAAGGATGCATAATTATAGAAATAAATCATTCCAGCACTCCAAATGATGAATTCGGTCACATAAGGCAGAGTTCAGGGGGTTACATATCTAAAAATCTGCTACTTTTCAAGTTATGGAAAAAACCATGTCTGCAGATAATACAAATATATACAAAAAAACGTTCTCCCGGGTGTGTCCAGTTTAGTTGTTAAATAGCAGAGGTGGAGTTTTCTTAGCATGGGCCATATAGCTTGCAGTTTCTTAGTTTATTGCGACTTCATTGAAGAGAACTTTCTGCATCTAAAACACGAATTTATCACAATCTGATACAAGCTACTAGCATTAGCGTATGTATTTATTATTAAAAGTAATGGCTAATATAGCTAATCAGCAGTAGGTCTCTTAGTGGTTTCATCTGAACAAAGTGGCACAGGTAGCTATTGTTATGTCACTCAGATATAATATTTCTTATTTTGGTCAATTGTGCAGCTGAAAAAAGAATGTTATGTAAACCAGATTATTATGAGAATATTAACATGTGGCGTCTAGGACAACTCCAAGGTTCTTCATGATGTCACTGAAGGTCAATTCAATGCCAATCAGTGACTAAGCAGTTTGTTTTTCAGGAGCAACTCTGTGGAGAGCCATCTCTAACCTTAAAATGACGTTCTAACATACAAATCACATATAGGCCATTATTTGACTGTCTTTGAGCTTTTCCTAGATTTTAGCTTATCTGTACAACTGTATAGATAATATAGTTAACTTAAATATTTGCTGTAGTACAGCACACATGTTGATCATAGCATGACAGCAGAGCTTCAGTAGCAAGTTAACTACTAACCTACTTCTACAACACTTTAGTTTGTTATAAGTGTTTTTATTTAAATGTCCCCCTATTATGTTTCTCTTATTATTTCCTGTTATTACTCTATTATCTTTTGTGTATTCTTGATTTTTTATACAGATGCACTACCTCATGCAGTCAATAAACATGTGAGATTGACTAGTAATTCTAAATAAACTGTTGGTATAATTTTATGTTTTTGAACTCTGGCAGACTGGCAGCTTTGTTAGGGTGCGCCATGCTTTTTGCACACTTGTACTGATAGGCTCCAACAAACTTAATCAACCTGCACGAAATTAATTAGTTCAAATGGCTATGAATTTATATATCATCCTATAAATAAACACATCATTAAATAAAATAAGCCACCGAGGACCTTGAGCATCTGACTGAATCCCAGATATAGATGTCATCTGACTTTCAGCTTAGACTCACCTTCATATTATTTCAAACTTTTTACTGCAAAAATGTCCAAAAGTATTCAAAGACACTAAAAATAGCAGGTGGCAGAGAGAAAAAAAGAAGAGGAGATGAAAGGAAATAGAATGGGGGAACATCAAAAGAAACAGTAAGCATGATGGAGCAAGCCTTGGGGAGAGGCAATTAAACACCCCCCTGTCGCACACACACACACACACACTGAAAGTGTGTCAGTCATGTCAGAGAGGAGGGCAAACCCCTGTTGGAGATTAATTACTCCTTGCCATTCACCGGGAGAATTTGGGAATTTTCCTCCTTTTTCCCATTTAGTACATTGCACCTCTGCCCCAGGGATGCTCAAGTCTACATGTGCAGAGCTCCCACAAAAAATCCACAGGTTCCTTTTTCAGTGATTGTGAGGAAAACAGATGCTATATTTAAGTTTAAATGTAATTAGAAGAAAATAAGTTGATAGCACTGCTTTTACTTATGCTAGTTTTGAACTTTGGCACAATTGAATAAAAGTACAGGCACAGGGTTCCGAGGTTTTCTTTTTGTTTTGCATTTTTTAGTTTTAATTCAAAACAAAATGCATTCTGTGACACATTTTTTTATTTCTCAATCTATTTTTAACTAAACAAATCTAATTGAACTTAAGCCACACTCATAAACCCACATACATTACTTTACAAATGTACAGTTACCCCTCCATGCAGTCATAGGACACATGAAATTACAAAGATTTAGTGAATCTTGTGGTGTATCTCACCTAAATTCACCAGCCATTTTTTTACAGATTCAATAGCAAAATTCCTCCAAACTTCAGGTGGCTTTAGATAAAGAACAGTGTGTAGAGGGCATTACTGAATGGACTTCAGTCTGGCATTCAACTAGATCATTCTAGGTTTGGTAATTGTCAAATTACACTTGGTGTAAATCTGTTTTCAGATGTTGGGATTACAGAAACTTAACACTAAGACATTCTGGGCAATTTTATGCTCCTAACTATGAGGAAACTGTTTGAAGACGTAACGTGAAAAATTGTTTCCACTGCAGTTTTGCGAAATAAACCAATTTCAGTACAATCAAAAAACCCACCTAGCACCAAAACATTTGATGAAAAAACAAAGTATTTTTTCCCAAATTGCCTTGTTTACATAAAGCAAAATTATTTTCAAAATGTCAAATTGCACAATTGTATGATCAGTGGAAACACACCTACTGATACCGTAGAATTTAGAGCTCTATATATCGCCTTAGCATGCAATATCTATTTGAGCAACTGTATACCAACTTCTTTTACAAGGCTACATTAGTGTGCAATACATTCTTTACTAAAACATTGGAGTGTGACTGAAAATATTTGGTTATATTTTACTGTTAAATTTAAAAATAAATCATAAAGTGCTCCAACCATTGGGGTTGAAGTCTTGGATTGTAAAGCTTCTAAAAAGAGGCTCCACACACGCACGCCCCCACACACACTCGCACACACACACACACAGCTTGTGACCTCATCAACCCCAGGTCACACAACATGAGAGCACCAGTATATTTCTCCTCCTCCTGCTCCTTCCTTGTTACCTTATTGTTTGAAGTCTACACCTCCTTTCCATACAGTAAGGAATCATTTGCAGGTGGTATTAAACCTGTCAGCTCATATCTCTGCACAATAAAGCTGGCCCAAGGCCAAACATGTGTGGGTCTCTTTGTGTGTACATGATTGGAGCTCATACGTAAGGTAGCAGCGAGGATATGAGTTAGATACACTTCAGCACAATGGTGCTTTGTGAGCGTGTCAGACAGGAATGTGTATGATGAGATGGATAAACCATGCCAGAAGCAGCTCTGAGTCAGGGATGAAGTTTGCTTTCATAGTTCTGTTTTTCCCTTTGTTTCTCTCTTTTTCTTCCAGGATTTTCTCTGCCTTTCGACCACCACTTCTTTACTATCAAATTAACTTTTCTCATTCGCTGTCTCTCCGTTTTTATCCCTTTATGTGCCCTCCACCATCGAGAAGGAATGTGACCTGTGGAGAATTGTAGAGCAACATTGGAGTATGATGTTACAGCTTTGACAGATATCCCCACAAGGGCACATAAAGGTGGAGGGAGCTATTATGTTTAGAGCCCTGTGGAAGCTATTTTGAAACTCAAAGCTTGGTATTAGAGTTGTTGGGGCTGAACCAGCTAAACATTTGAGAAAAAAAAAATTTATTCAAAATACATTTCTTCCATAATAAGAATTTAAAAGGGGGAAAAAAAAAAAACATTATTTTGGTGGGAGGGGGAACAAAATATTTGAAAAAAAATTCTTTGAGAATTTTCTTGCAATAATTTGTACTAACATGGCGCTTTTTGAACACTCAAGTACTTTTTTGTATGATATATTTCTTTTGACAGGTGAGTTTAAGCTTTTAAAACTCACCTGTCAACTATTTGAACCTTTTTTCATCAATTTCACTCAACAGCACTGAATTCAGAATGAGAACTTGTTTTGCATCAGCTCTAGAAAAATACAAAACTCTAAGTGGCAGACCAATTTATCCCACTAACTTTCTCGAAGTATTTTGGCAAGAAGAAGATACAAACCTGACTGTATCGTAGCAGCATCTTAAAGGAGCACAGGCACTCAGGCATGGCAGACCAAAACAAAAAAAGTGTGCCAAACCACAAGGGACATGTGCAGCTGTAAATACACCTCTGACATTATGGCCACCATTTTGTGTTTATGCACTAGTGACTGTATAATTCCATTATTCTCAGTATTTTTACAGCTGGGCTTCACCACAAGTCACTTCTTATAAAACAGCAAATGATGTCACCAAGTCCCAACCTGGAAGTTTTGTTAAAGAGATTATTCTCATTACAGCAGTTCTCACTATTTTTTTTTTAAAGATTTTTTGAGGCTCTAGTGGCCTTTATTTGAAAGTAGCTTGACAGGAAATTAGGGATTGAGAGAGGGAGAAGACAT
>CAEGAE010062847.1:0-10167 GCA_903067095.1 Girardinus metallicus | reverse complement strand
AAGAAAAGTTATACAAAAATCTGAAATTAATTCAATGTAATAATAAAGAGGCAGGATCACAAATAGCCTATCTATTTGTGATCAGGATATTATAAAAAAATGTCTATACTCCAGTTTCTGTTTCTGTTTTCATCTTCAGTCAGTATAATAGATGAACTCTGACCTTGCAGACATTTATAGCTTTGGGTTCATGTTAGCGACGGGATTTGACATCTGCATTCGTCACACACAGAAACTCATCTACCAGCTCTGTAACGTCATGATGCGTTTCGCCACCCATTTGTTGCGACCGGGATGATATGAAATTTATTTTCCAGTATTTTCAGTAAAGCTACGCATCTAAAGCGCAGTGTTCAGTCTCACCGTTCACCTGTATAAATAATCCCGCCGTGCTCCGTGTTCAGAGCAAACAGCCGGGAGGAGAAAAACCGCCGGACTCCAGGCGTCGCTGCCGTCATTTTAAGGATGTTTATTGGTCCCCCGAAAAACGACAAAAACCCAGACATTATCACGAATCAGTAAAATCCTCCCAGGCCAAACTTGAAAACTGGACGTTATGCTGCTAACACTTAGCTTTCGTCAACAACTCAGGTGGAAGTGAGAGAGTAAATAAAGTCCCGGCCGGAACACGGTGCTAAATAATAACACATAATATAACGAGGCTTCAAGGTAGATCAGTTTTCCTCGAGGAATTTTAATAATCGAGGAACTGGAATCACTCGAGGAATCGTTTCAGCCCTAATAAAAGTCTTCAGTCGTTATTTTGAGGGATAATTTTGTTTCCATAGACTTTATTACTAGTTTTATTTGTTGTTTCTGTTTTTTCTTTATTTATTTTGGATATTTAAAATGTCTTCCAGTTCCAGTGGAAAATGTTTATAAGAATATAAAATTTATTGATCTTTGAGAATGTCTTCTTGCATTATTATGCCACTGTATTACTTGAAATCAAAAAGACAATATTATTGTTTATCGCAATAATTTATGGGACAATTTATCGTCCAACAAAATGCATTATCTTAACAGGCCTAGTCAGAACAAATGCATTGATGAAAGATAAACCTGAAGGTTATGTTCCACAAACTTGCTGCATGATTTCATAATCTCATTGTCTCAGCATATTATGGGCTCTCTGGGTCTGAGCCAGGATTCCTTCCACTTTGGCAAGAAAAACATCCTCTGCTTTTGTTCCTTTCTGCTCCCTCACATTACGCCACAATTACAAACAGAGTTTGTCCCTGAAATCTTTTAATTACTTATTGGACTGTGACTTCATCAGCTCAGATTTCAATTGAGCATTGTAGCCCCGACTTGTGGCAAACTCTGGGAAAGTTTTGAGCCAAAATAAAACTGCTTTCTCCAGAGATGTAGCGGAGCCTGTAAAATGTGTTAAAGTACAAAAAAAGACACTTAGAAGATAAAATTCTGGATGACTAATAATTAGACGTCAGCGGTGGATAAAGTGGTTTAACAGTCACCGTCGGCAGAGGTCGCCTGGATGATGTGGACTCCAGTTCATGGTGTGACTTCATACTGTTCTGATTATACACAAACGTTTCCTCTAACTGCTTGGAAAATTTTACGTTTGGTAGAAATGACTTTAAAGCCCAAATGTGAGCAACCGGCCAGTCAAGTAAATTAGTTTGGTGAAGTCAGTAAAGGTCTGAAAGGGACTAAATTAAATAAATACATTATTAAGTTGTTAATTAAATGCGCCATGACATAAATGTTTAATTAAATGTTTAAATAATTTATTTAAACAGGATTTTTAAAGCTTGAGGATCAGCGTAAGCCCCGTCCTTCGACTTTGTGAGTTTGAGAGATAAAATAATTTCATGGTGATGCTGCAGGTATGGAAGGCCAAAAGGGACAACACTTGATATACTGTTATAAAATCATAAATTAATTAAATGTGCCATGAAATAAATAAATGCCTAAGTAATTTGTTTAGACACGATTTTCAAAGAATTGAGGCTAAACTAGTGGAGTTCAACTGATCAATGTTAGCCCCGCCCCTTGACTGTGATTGGTGGATTTGACGGATCAAATTATTTCCTGGTGACGCTGCAGGTATGGAGGTCAAAAGGGATAAAATTAACCAACTACACAATTAAATCATTAATTAAATGTACCATAAGATAAATAAGCATTTAATTGGTTGAATAATTTATTTAAACATGATTTTCAGAGGATTGAAACTAACTGGAGTTCAGCAGATCCAGTTTGGCCCCAGCCCTCGACCGTTATGTTTCAGTTTGACAGATAAAATTATTTCACAGTGATGAAATATGTATATAGGCCCAAAAGGGACAAAATTAATCAAATAATTGAACATAATTAAATGTACTAGAAAATAATGATTATGAGAAATGTGCTTCATTTATCAAACTGACTCAACAGCAATAGGTGCCAAACTCTAGAAGAAGAAACTAGATTTGCTTAGTTTCTTCTTCCACACAGCTGATTTTATTAAAAGCATCATAAACAACGACGTGAAACATCTGAGGGGAAAAATGTCCACCAAATCAATCCGATCGGTTTGATCTACGACTGCCGTTTGTTTCCCACCGCTGACCTCTGTGTGTGATCCTGCTGTGGAGGCCTGCCCATTTCATTAGCATGTTGGAGCAGTGAGCCTGGCTTTAGAGGCAATATCCCTGTCAGCAGATTAATCTAATACCTCACACACACACAGAGAGTGGGACAGACAGCGATGTATTCACATAAGGACACACACGGGGAGACGAAGGACAATATGTACCCGAGCTTAAAGGAAAACACCACTGCACAATGGGGATGTGAACACAAACAGATTAAAACTTTGCTGCATTTTCACAGGTTCATATTTGCACATATTCAAGTATGCAGCTGAAATCTGTCCTGTCCAGTGACCTACTTTCCTTAACCCTGCTTCACTTTTTGTCAACAATGCGCCCGCAGCAGCTGAGGTGGAGCGCCGACCGCTCCGCCGACAGCTTTGAGCTCGAGTTCGCTCAGGAGGAAGAAGAATTCCTGCAAAACTCGATTTGGAGCCAAACTTTACGCAGAGAGGGCAGCCTGATGTGTTGGCAGACCCAGTGGTTTCCTCGTGCTGCGCAGAAATCAGACCCGCTTGTCCCGACAATAACGGACCAGTCTGAGTGTTTCATCAGAAAATAACTCAGAGTTTTCTGGTTTAACTAAAAAAAAAGTTTTATTTCAGGTGGAGATGTGTGCTGCCATTGTTTATTCATTCAGCCATCAATTATTCTTGGCACTTAAAAATGCAGCATTTCTAATAATTGTGGGAATATTTTACTATCTTTCAGTTCTGATTTGTGGCTCAACAGTTCAATTCAAAATCGATTTTTGATTCAGAACAAAGGGAGGAAGAAAGAAACACTTTTAACACTTATTTTTCAAGTATGCATTTGGATTAATTATTCATTTTGACAAGTTATTGATTAATTGGATAGAAATTCTGTAGATCATTAAACTTCTTAAGCATTTTTTTGTACAATAATAGGAATACGTAAAAAAAAATGGAAATAAATAAATTGATTACTTTAAAAAATAAACATTTTATTGCGTCTTGTTTTCAAGTTAAAGCAAGGAGAGTGAAAGAGAACAGAAAAGGTTAACACTTTATTTTTCATTGAACATGCATTACTACTAGGGAAAATAACGATTATTTTAGTAATTGATTAAATGATTATTCTGATGATTAATTTGAACAAGGTGAATAAAAAAAAAGCCAAACATATCGACAGAAAAAGGTGATTATTTTTTATCTTAAATGCAAAACTTATATTTAGTACAGCTCTGGCTTAATTTTCAGCAAACGACTTTTATTTTAGTCTTCATTTAACAATTAATTACTAAATCAGTTGACAGTAATTTCAATAATCGATTAATCTGACTAATCATGTCAAGCCTTAATTAAACATCAAAATTTTACACCCTAATAAACTTGAACATAAACAGAGTTTACATCTCCCTGTACACAAACCACAGAACAGATAAAAACACAGCAGAGCCAAAACTGTCAGGTTATTCATCACTGAGAAAAACTGAAAATCAGCTTTTACTCTATTTTTAATCATCAAAGTGAGCCATGTGTCAACTTTTCCCCCCGGCAACACTGTTTATCTTACTTTATCTGCTTATCTGAAGAAAAGATTTTGCATTCCTATCAAAGAATGTAACAATTTCCACTTTGCAGATTCTTTTTTTGTCTAGCCTGCATCAGATGTAAAAGCCACTTCAGTCCACAGTTTTAAAAGACATCAAACAAAATAAACAATGATGCAAGTCGCTGACATTCAAGAAACAAATGAAAAGTTGTTTCTATTTCCTGACAAAAAGCACATAATTCATTTGCTTCTTTTTTAAATCTTAGACACAAAACTGTTAACACTCACTCTTTCCAGACAGCCTCTGTCCTTCCACTAAACTTTCCCTTATTCAACCCTTGAACGGATATTTTATACAATATTTACCATTCAACATATAAAAATCAAAATTTCAAGTAAAGAAAGAGAGAGAAAGAAGAGCCAAAAGAACAGAAAGAGTGGAAAAAAGAGTTAATAGAAACTATTTAAAAGAAGAGATCAAAAGAAACAAAAAGAAAGATCTAAGGAAAGAAACAAAAAGCTGAAAAAAGAAAATTTAGGGGAAAAGAGTGAAAAGAGAAAAGATGTGAAAAAATCACCAACAAAAGAGCAAAGAAGGAGAGCAAAAAAGAACAAAAGAGAAAAACAATAAAAACTAGTTTCACTCTTTCTGTTTTCAAATTTATTTCAGTTAATTTGCACAACAGATAATATTTACAAAAACATGAGTGGAAAAAAGCATCTAAACGGCGACGAGCTGAAAGCTTTCTCCTGGTCCTGGTTCTTGGTTCTGGTTCTGGTTCTGGTTCTGGTTCTTGGTTCTGGTTTTGGTTTTGGTTTTGGTTTTGGTTTTGGTTCTGGTTCTGGTTCTGGTTCTGGTTCTTAGTTCTGGTTCTGGTTCATATTACTCCTGTCAGCAGCGAATCACCAGGTTTTTTCGGCCTCCTGCTGGCCGTCCAGTGAACTGCAGGCTGGTAGAGAGTTTGTGTGAAATTTCAGCACCAATTTGATAAAAATCTGAGTTGATGAGTAACTTCATCCTCACTCCTCTTCCTCCTCACTCCTCTTCCTCCTCACTCCTCTTCCTCCTCACTCCTCTTCCTCTTCTGCCTCCTCTTCCTCCTGCTGTTGGGCTCTGAAGTGTAAAATCTGATCCTCGTCTTCCTCCTCTTCTTCAGGATGGGACAAGCACTCGTACGGTTACCACGGCGACGACGGCCACTCGTTCTGCTCCTCCGGGACGGGCCAGCCGTACGGGCCGACGTTCACCACCGGCGACGTGATTGGCTGCTGCGTCAACCTCATCAACAACACCTGCTTCTACACTAAGAACGGCATCAGCCTAGGTTTGTCGCTCGCTTGGCGGCGCGGCGGCGCGGTGCCATGACCGAGTTTCTCACCGATTGATTCCTCTGCTTTGTTCCCGCAGGTGTTGCCTTCACCGACCTTCCTGTGAGTATCACAGCCAATCAGCTCCCGCCGGGCTCTTCTTCTCTGGTTTGATGTTGCAGGAGTTTAATGTGAAGAATCTATGAATGCAAAATTCCTAAAAGCTGGAAAAATGCGGAAAAGATTTCCAGATCTGGATTTCACTCCTTCAGTTTCTTTCTTCGTTTCACTCTCTCTCTTTTTGCTCCTCTTTCTTTTGCTTTTTCATTTGCGGTTTTGCTCTCTTTCTTGTACTTTTATTTGGCTTTTTTTCTTTCGCTCTTTAATTTTGTTGTTCACTTTTTCCTCTTTTGTGCTTTTGCTTTTTTGTTTTCTTTCTGCCTGCCTTTTGAATTTCTTTCACTCTTGCTCTTTTTTCTTCTTCTGCTATTTCTCTTTGACTTTTTCCTCTTTCTTTTGCTTACTTTCTTTTCTCTTTTGTTACTAAAAACTTATGCTTTTTCTTTCACTTTTTTTTTGCTCTTTCTTTCATTTGCTGTTATAAAAGATCTTCTGTTGTGTTTCCTGAAACAGCAAAGCTGTTAAAATAGGGAAGATCTCAGCATCCTGATGCAGTTTGGTATTTTATTTATCTGATAAAGTCTGATTGTTGTCTGACTCTCTCCCAGCCCAACCTGTACCCCACTGTGGGGCTTCAGACGCCAGGAGAGATCGTCGACGCCAACTTTGGCCAGCAGCCGTTCGTCTTCGACATCGAGGACTACATGAGCGAGTGGCGGGCGAAGATCCACGGGATGATCACCAGTTTCCCGATCGGCGAGCGGCTGGGGGAGTGGCAGGCCGTCCTGCAGAAGTAAGAAAATCACCTTAAATTAGTTTAATCCTTTTTTTATAGACATGTTGTAATGTGACTTCCCTGCTGGAGGGCAAAAAACTGCTAGCTAACGATGACTAGGATTGGTTGTATAGTTCTTCCGCGTTAGCAGGCAACGGTGCTCTGTTTTGTAAACCAAAGCATGTTTTCCTTTGCTGTGCTCAGCATGGTGTCCAGCTACCTGGTGCATCATGGGTATTGTGCGACTGCAACAGCGTTTGCCAGAGCCACAGAGACCACGATACAGGAGGACCAGACGTCTATAAAGAACAGGCAGAGTGAGTGAATCGTCCAGCTGCGTGAGCCTCCATCTTGGTTCCTGTGTGAACATCAGCTCTGTTCTGCAGGAATACAGAAGCTGGTTCTGGCGGGTCGGGTCGGCGAAGCCATCGACGCCACCCAGCAGCTCTACCCGGGTCTGCTGGAACGCAACCCCAACCTGCTCTTCATGTTGAAGTAAGTCCGCTCCCAGCTGCAGCTACGGAAGGAAAATAAAATCTCAGATTTCCGACTTTAATGGCGTTTTTTTTGTTTCTTTTGAAGAAGGAAATTACAAATGACAGAAAATCTTTTCCAAAAGTTCCTTTTATTCCAATTATTCTTTGTATAAGTTGTATGATGGAGTATTAGGGACAATTCTTTACTTTTTTCTCCCAAAATTAGAGCTTTATTCTCGTATTATTTTGACTTTATTGTTGTACGATTGTATTCCTCTTAAACTATGACTCTATTCTTGTAATAAAATCAGAGTATTAGCACTTTTCCTATTATTCCATTGTAGCATTGACCTGAATTCAAAGTCCAAATAAATAGAAGAATCATACAGTAAAACAAGATGGCTGCCCTGAGTGGTGCTGACATCACTCTGAAATATAGAAACCCAAGGAATGCATTGGTGAAAAGAAAAACAGATTTTTCATAAATTAAATCTTCATAAACCAAAAATTAGATTAATCAATAAAATCGATTTATAAAATCCCGGTACAACCAGTAACCCCAGTTCCCTGCAGGTGTCGGCAGTTTGTGGAAATGGTGAACGGGACGGACAGCGAGGTTCGCTGCCTGACGGTTCGCTCCCCAAAGTCCCAGGACAGTTACCCTGGCTCCCCCAACCTCAGCCCGCGGCACGCCGCCAGCGGCACGCACGTCCACAGTGGAGGTAAGAAAACACACACACACGCACACACACTCACAGCGCGCTGAGAGAACCAGGTGTGTGTTTCTGCCTCCCTACAGGAGCTGAAAGCCCCACCTGCAGTAACGGCGTCGCCCCGCCCAACAAGGCGAAGGTTCACGGCGGCAGCAGCAGCATCAAATACCCGAGCGCCTCCTCCTCCGCCTCCTCATCCAGTTCCTCCTCCCCGTCCTCCATAAACTACTCTGAGTCCAACTCCTCCGACTCCACCAAGAGCCAGCCGCACAGCGCCAACAGCAACCAGGAAACCAGGTAGGAAGACGTTTAAAACACCCGTGGACATAAAAAATGTCAGATTTTTGATTCTTGTTCATATTTAAAAAATCTTTTCCCAATGAAAACCTTTGCAGAAGACACCTGCATGATGTTTGACGCCTCGATTTCTTCAAATCCAACAAAATTGTTGTCAAATATTTGTGCTACATTTGTGCAGCAAAAATGTTTGTTTGTGCCGCTGATTTTAAAGATATTAGTAAATATTTCCAGAGGTCATGAAAGGTCTTCAAATCAGACAAAACTGGTGCTAATCAACTTGTCTGCGTTTATGCAGCAACATTTTTTGTTTGTGCTGCTTTTCCTTTGAAGATATTAATGAAAGTTTAAAGGTCAAAATGTCCATCAACGCCAACCCCATATTATTCAACTCAGACAAAATTGGTGTTAAATATTTGTGCTGCGTTTGTGCAAAAACTGTCAGATTATTTCACTTATAACCATTTTTGCCATGTTCTAAGTGAAATAAACTACCAGTGGAACTAGAACTTTTTCATCAATAAGGAATTATTGACTCAAAACAAGCTCCAGGTTCTTGCTACAGAGTTACTTTTAAGTTAGTTTTGTCTTATTTCAAATTTACCAGGAGATTTGCACTCGAAACTAGAGGAAAATGACTTGGTCAGATTTTGTGTTTTTGCAGTGTATGTTTCTTGCTGTTTGTTGTTTCATATTTTTGTCATGGAAAACACTTTGAATCGCTGAAATGTTCTACACAAATAAACTCGACTTACAAAATATTATTTAATAGATATTCATTAAAAATGAAACTTTGTTTTGTGAATCTAATCGGGTTATTTGTTACTGGACTGAGTCTCAGAGCCTCTAAATGGTTTACTGGAATCAATCTTCCAGTTAATTCCTGCCGTCTTTAACAAACTCGTCGTTTTAACCCCGGATCTGTTTGCGTTTGTGCCAGCGACAGCGAGATGGAGATCGAGGCGGAGCATTACACCAACGGCGTGGTGGACGGCTCGTCGGCGCGGATCATGAACGGCACGTACCGACATGAAGAGATCCTGCAGCCCGACGACAACAGCATCTGCAACGGGGTCACAGGTCAAAAAAACACGCCTCCTCGTGGCATCCGGGGTGTTTTCTGCAGCAGGCATATGTAGTGCTTCAAGGCTGGAACAGTTTAAACAACTGTCAACTAATTTAGTAATTGATTAATCATTGACTGGAGTAGACAAACAAAAAAAATCTGTAAATAAGCCATTAATACTGCTGTTATATGTTGAATCATTCAAACATAAACACCCAAGTTAAAATGATAGAAAGTTGATGTCGTTGTTTTGGTTTTGTTTTGTTTTCCCTGTAATATTTACAAAGTCTCACAATTTTGCCTTTTGTGTTTTATCCATGTAGTGTCACTTCACTCTTTGAAAGACTCAAATATACAAAAATAAAAACACTTAATCAAAATCAACGTTTATAGTAGAAATAATAAACTTAAAGTAAAAGGAACAATTAATACAAAAAACTAATGAAAAATCTGCAGAATGTTCCGATTATTATTATTACTTTTTAAATCTGATTGATTGATTATCCATCGGAGTAACTGATAAATTAACGGATTACCGAAATCATTGCATGCCGCCTGCAGACGATGGCCGCAGGAGCAGCAAGCAGCTGTGTGGGGGGAACCAGGCGGCCACAGAGAGGATGATCCAGTTCGGACGGGAGCTGCAGGCGCTCAGCGAACAGCTGTGCCACGACTACGGCGCCAACACCACGCACAAGAAGATGTTACAGGTAGCCCACCTGCAGAAACTCACCTTTACCTGTTTTACTGACAACAAATAAGATCACAACACATATCCCACATTTTCTGCTTTTTCTTATGTGTGTTTTTACATAAATCATCCAAAAATGATTTAGGCCAATATTTTAGGAAAGTGACAATATGTAACTTCAAATTGCACTTTTTTTTTTTACTTCACAAACAGCCACTAGGATAAAAAAAAAATACATGCAAATATTTACAAAATAAATATGTTTTATGTGTCACAGAAAAGGTAAGATGGATAAATAAATAAAAATAATTAAATACATAAAAATACACAAATACAAACAACAAAAACAAAATGCTGTGCATTTTTTTTTGACCAAACAAATATGTAACTTCAAAACAAAAGACTGTTTTAGGTTGTCCCATCCTTTTAGCTTTACTTTAACTTTTCCTTTAACCAGAACCAAACGAGGACAAGCAGCATTCAGCTTCTATGCACCACAAATCTGGAACAAACTTCCATAAAACTGTAAAATAGCTGAAACACTGAGTGCCTTTAAATCTCGACTAAAAACCCACCTGTTTAGAGTTGTATTTGAAACGTAATCATTTA